>PVKE010011496.1:0-40156 GCA_004027555.1 Craseonycteris thonglongyai | reverse complement strand
CCCAGTTCAGCATATGGGTCCGCACGGGCTGGGGCCAGGATTCGATCCTCAGTCCTCGGGGCTGCAAAGTGAGCACCTAACCCACTGAGCCATCCCGGCTTCCCCTGAAAAAAATTTGGGTTCTCTATATGTGAGAAGTATGTAGAACGTGTGTTACTCCTAGATTCTATTAGGACACGTAATACCATATGTGGGTAGTAAAGGGCAGTAAAAGTACAACAAGCTCTATCACAGTTGTTAAAAGTCCTCTCATTAAATAAGGGGTACTCTGAACTACATTTTCATGAATTAGCTACAAAATAACAATGTGAATTTCATAGGAATACCTTTGGTCCTTAAAGTATTGTTTTGCTCCAGTTTCTCATTAGTTCTTTTGAAGAGAGGAGTGTAGTGCAAATGCAGACTTATATTTTATTTTAAGTAACATTAGGAATGCTAGCCATATGTATGTGTTTTCTGCCTCCCTTCCTCTATTTTAGCTAGTGATGGAGACTAAAACACAGCTAGTTAAAACTTGGCTTTATTGTAGTCGAGTAAATGTATGTTGTCATTAATTCTCAACTCTTGTGACCACCCACTTGAAGAAAATTAACATTCTTTTCTGTCAGCAGAAAGAGCTCACTGTATAGTAAATCTTGACTTTGTCCTGAGGGAATCAGCCCTAGGAGGGAGCTCTGAAGAGCAATGGTAGTGGTTTGGAGTGTGAAAAATTTGCAGAAGCCAAAAAGTTCCCTGTGGATTTCTGTTGAGTCTCTACTCTCTTTCCAAACCCTTTGAAAAATTATGTTTATTTCAAATGAATTCATCAAAGATATGTAATACAGCAAACAACTGGATGCGAAGAAGATGATGTCTTTTGGGGCTAGCATATACCCACTTCCATGGAGAATTCTGATTTTTAGACTATGCATATATATCTTTTTTAACTACTCTAGATAGTAGCTTTCTTCTTCCCCCTCTCCTCTCCCTCCCTCCTCCATCCTCCCTCCTCTCTCTTCCTTCCTTCCTTCCTTCCTTCCTTCCTTTCTCTCTCTCTCTCTCTCTTTCTTTCTTTCTTTCTTTCTTTCTTTCTTTCTTCTTTCTCTCTCTCTCTCTCTCTCTCTCTCTCTCTCTCTCTCTCTCTCTCTCTCTCCTTTCTTTCCATTGACTTCTCTTCCTTGGTTTTACAATATCACTTTGCCAGTAGATGGCAAATTATATTTATAGTTTTTCTTTCCTATTAACTTTTGTTTTCCTTTAATGCAGATGTTACATTATTTTCATCTAGCAATCTTCAGTATTTATTAAAGATCAGTTATTTAATATGTGCTTGATAAACATTGCAGGAGGGAAAAGACAGAATGTTGATGATGGAGACAGGAAAAGGAAAAAAAGGTCAGTGAGGGCATTGTTGGCTGAGGTCAGGTTCATGAAGAAAATCACAGAAGGGGTATTGGGCAAAGTAGAAACTAGACACTTGAGCAAGAAAAATAATATTAATATAGCAAAAAAAAATTTTGCCAACTTGACAGCTTTCCTCAGGACATGTCTAGAAGTAGGAGGAGCCTCATGGGTAAGCAACCTGTGTAGTTGCTAAGTCCGTGTGTTTATAAGAACCCTGCACTTGGTTTAATGTTTTGCTGTTGGTATTGTAAAATTCCTAATAATTTTTAAGAGGTTCTTCATTTTAATTTTACACCACATCCTTCAAATTATATAGTTATTACTTTGTTTATTTTCATACAGCTCTTTATAGACTCACATAATCATGGCATCTTAAGGGTTAAAAAGTTAACCATGCCTTTTGTTAAAGTGCTGTAGGAAGGCATACATCTCTACCTCTACACTACTACCAGCTCTATCTACTGGCTTCTGCCATATAGCTTGACAACATCTGAAGCTGAAGTAGAAGTGAGAAGGATTGGTTAAAATTATTATTCCCTACAAAAAAAGTATAAAAATGCAGATTTATTTCTTTTGCTCTTGATATAAAACTCATTCTGGAAGATGTGTTCAAGGCATAAAGGGAGTTAAACTTGGTTACAGAAGTATCACACAGATATTCTAGATGGACTTTTAGGTAACTGCTCTGCAGTTGGCTGAATTGTTGCATGTCATCACACTGCAGTGAGAGATAATATCTTAAGTGGTTATGAACCACCAGTGTTCAAATCCCACTTCTCTCATTCATCAGGTATGTGATTGTAGGCACATTCTATAATCTGTAAAAGAGTAACACCAGTCTTTTCATTTGTAAAGTGAGGATAACCTGAGCTGATTACATGAGGATGAAATGAGTTAACCTATCAGAGCTCCCACACATAAGACACAGAAAGTATTATACTAATAGCAGTGCATTGTATACAGTACATAGTAAGATAATTAGTATGATTAACATGGCAAAGGCAGTGGTTGAATTCCTCAAAGATTATGGGAGTGTTCAGAATTCATTTGGGATAAGGAAAGAAAAGGAAAAAGAATAGGAAGCTATATATATCCTGGCCTGTAGCGGTCTAGACTGAAGTACATTTCTTACTCTCTATTGCTTCTTGACCAGACCCCTGATGCTACTGCAATATGTTCAGGGTTTCTGTGCTACATGTAACCAGTGCTAAGAGGCAGGACACTGGATTGATGCTATGCTAAAACAATTTTAAAAAATTCTGTGCCATCTGACATTTTCCCTTGGTTCAGAGACAGAAATAGGGTGAGATTCTACAGGCTCACAGACAACAAAGGAAGCTTAGCAGACATCTGTTGTTCCTAGGGGCATCTGGGAGGCTTTGTTCAGAAGGACACATTGCCTGAGCTCTCTCCAGTGCTCTCTCCCTTTCCCACACACTGGCTCAACACACAAAAGTACTTATATACTTGTGGTCAGACTTTAGCAAAGCTATAAATTTAGTGGAATTTGTCACCTTAATTCCCCATCTCCCAGTTCTCTTCCCCATTTCCTTCTCAGAAGCTATGCTTTTCCTTACTTCATCGTCCATTGTTTTATTCAACAAATACTATATGAAATACCTACTTGTGACAGACACTCTGCTAAGTTTTGAGAACACAGTAAGCAGGTCAGATAAGGTCTCAAACCCCTCTTCTGAGTGAAATATACAGTAATAAGTACCCATTAAAAATATACCAAATTAATAATAATTCTGAAAGTTCTATGGAAAAATACAGGGTGATGAGATTGTAAAGAGAAATGGGAAGTGAGTTTAATAAAAACATTGAGGTGCTTCATTTAGGGGATGGCATTTGAAATAATCTAAAGGATAAAAATGAGTCCACTGTGCAAAAAAAAAAAAAAAAAATTAGAAAAAGAGGGTGTCAAGGAATAGAAGCAATGAGTTTAGTTATATAGAAGTTAGAAAAGGAATCAGTATTTTTTTTTATTATTGTTTTTGACAGAGAAAGAGCGAGAGAGCGAGAGAGCGAGAGAGAGAGAGAGAGAGAGAGAGAGGTACAGAGACAGAGAGAGAACTGAACTGGGGGAATTCCCCAGTTCAGCATATGGTTCCGCATGGGCAGGGGCCGGGATTTGATCCTCGGTCCCGGGGCTGCAAAGTGAGCGCTTAACCCACTGAGCCATCCCGGCTTCCCCAGGAATCAGTATTTTTAAGAAACAGAAACCAAGTGAATGCTCCTGGATTGTAGTGAGATAGGAAAAATAGCTAAGGGGATGGAATGAGATGAGAATCCTGGGCTATAGAAAAAGGCCTGCATTTCAATTTAAAAGAAAGTGGCACTCATTGAATATATTTGGTTGAGGAGTTAAATATACTAATGTACATTAAAAAAAAATTCACTCATTGCTGTGAAAGTGGCAAAAATGGAAGCAAAAAGATCAACAGCCATCAATGCTATTTCTGATAATAATAATATGCAAGGATGGTAATTAGAAAATAAAGATGAAGTTAGATTCAAGAAATATTTAGGAAGTGGAACTCAAAATCTCTTCTCAGAAGAGTGTTAAGTTAAATTGTTCTCAGTTGATGAAATGTTTTTTGAACTTCCTGACATCAAATGTTTCATAAGGGCTAGATGCACTTTTTTGAATATGACCCAGGAGCACGATTCAGAGTATTCTTTCCCAGGGAGCTTTGCATTTGCAAAGGCAATGGAGACCTAAGCTAAAACAACTATATTCTGTAAACAGGACCTTTGATATTTGTGGAATTATTTCTTATTTATTGTCCCTGTACTTATACCACATGGGCTTCCATCTGTTTTGCTCTTACTTTAGTAATGTCCCAGGTACTACTCCTTTTGCAGCCTCTATTGATTAGTTATGTATACCAACTGACTGAAAGCCTTAATACACATCTAAGATACATGTCAGAGTGTCAAGAATAAAGGGGGAATTATACGAGAGGTAGGGATGGCAGTGGTATTGGATTTTCTTTTTTCCAAATGAAATGAGTGGCTTGTTTGTTTTTGCTGGATAGCGTTTTCCAATTGTATAATAGTGATACATATTGAAATTATAAGACAGAAGTTATCATCACACCTAAAATCTGGAAAAAAATCAAGTTGATTTTTTTAAAATATGTACTTTATTGTTGGAGAGCAGAGAGAGAAAAGAATGAAGGACCCATAACAGTCTCCATAATTGTACATCATTAGTTGTGACATGCTTTCATTGCACACAGGAGGATGTGGGGCTACATGGGCTGGGAACTGAACGGGGGTTCTCCCACTGGGCCAGGGCCCGAAATTGAGCCCTGAAACTTGCGATTTCAAAGCAGGTGCTCAACTGCTGAACTATCCCAACATCCCCCAAATTGATTTTTAATTCTATGTTTTCCTTTTTTTTTTATAGTAACTAATTTCTTTTATATTGTACTATGCTAGATTTCATACCTCTGATTTCCCCTTAATTTGTGTTGTTCTCTTATGTGTCATTCATAGCCACTTCTCTATTTACTCTAGATTTCTTTTCTCAGGATAATTCTATCCACTTACAGGATTTTAACAATGAACCATCCACTGACTACTTACTCACAAATCTCTACTTCAAAAGCCAACTTAAGCTGTGAGTGCTGCCATTGGACAATCATGCCACAAATATAATATTTTCAGACCTAGCTTGTCATAATTTTTTCTACTCAATTTATTGAGTTGATAATATTCTAGAAACATGAACATCTTTAATTTATTTAAGGTCATTTTTAATTATTATCATTTTCAAAAATAAATACTCTCTTCAAGGCTTCTAAAGCATATTTCAGTTCATGGTCCTACTGCATTATATAAGATACAATTATTTTGTACTATCATTCAAAATATTTATTATTCTTCTGTTTAGGATATCTATGTACTCAAAATTTATATCTTCTTCATCTCTTATTGTCAGACGTAGTTATCAAACTTGATATATGCTGCTTTCAAGCTGAAGTGTTAGGAGTTATTGTGTAGAATGTCATTCTTTCTTTATCCTCTGATGTGAATCGGGTATACCCCAACTAGAAAGCATAAACATAAAATAAGGAAGAGATGGAGTAGAGTCCCAGATAAATTACTGTGGTCAAAATTATGAGCAAAAACCAAACCTTTATTTTTCTTAAGACATTGAGATTTTGTTGTCCTTGCTCATAAGTCATTGAACAGTTTATTCTTAAAATCACATATTTTTTGGGAAAACTCAAAACAGTCCTTTCAGCTAGTTTGTCTATCAGTTAGTAGAAATTAGCCCAAATATTATACAATATTTCCTACGGTGTTTAGGCATTTATTCCCTCCAGGAATGTTGCCAAGAAGTCAAGAAGTAAGAGAAAATTTAGAAAGCTGTGGGAACTTCAGCAAAGTACCTCTGTATCCCGTGTTACATGAGAATAAAAATAATAGCAGTATTCACCAAAAAGGTAGTTGTGACAATGGAATTAACTTAATTATATAAAACACTCATCAGAATTTCATCACACAGAAAGTGCTTAGGCACATTTTAGCTAACAAACCCTTGACAATGGGCAAGGATGAGGTCAAGAATATATTTCTCATTCTCAGAATGGTCAAGGGCTGACATTTATACCCCCTCTCCATACCTTTGCCATGACTACTCTAAGTTATATTCATTTAAATATTTTTAAAGATTCATTTCTTATTGTTTTTTGTTTGTTTGTTCGTTTGTTTTAACTGAACTGGGGGACTTACTGCATTTGGGAAGCACACCCCAGTTCAGCATATGGGTCTGCCTGGGCTGTAGCCCAGATTTGATCCTCAGTCCTCAGGGCTTCAAAGCAAGCACTTAACCCGCTGAGCCATCCCGGCCGGCTTTCCCTCTTATTGTTTTTGACAGAGACAGAGAGAGACAGAGACAGAGAGAGACAAAGGAAATGGGGAGGGCCCAGAGCAGTCTCCATAGTTGTATGTCATCAGTTTTGGGCATGCTTTCATTTCATACAAGTGGGCCGGGGGCCTTCCTCATGGGAAGCATGCCCCCTCCAGCCAGGGGCTGAACCAGGGGGTGAGAACTGAACTAAAGGGGCATCCTGCATGGGAAGCACATCCCAGCTCAGCATATGGGTCCACACGGACTGGGGCCCTGATGCAATCCTCAGTCCCCGGCACTACAAAGTAAGTGCTTAACCCACAGAGCCATCTGGCTTCCTGCACAATTTAATGTTTAAATTTAATGTTTAAATTTTTTACACATTAAAACATGAACCATTAGAATTTGTATCCTGGTTGGAGTAAAAGTGTCTCACACTGGCTTGAATGAATAGCATTACCTGTCATAGCCTCAGATGTCGGTTACCAGGAGGAATCAGGGCCTGGAGAGTAGCTGGATCATTCCTTTCCACTTACACTGATGATTGGTAGAATTTAACAAAAACAAAATATCTGTTTCAGTTCATTTGAAACTTGTCTCAGTGAAGGCTCATCCTTACTAACACATTATAAACATTTAGAGATTTTGAATAATATCGCTATTAATTTTTAGAATAACACCAAGGATAGTAATAACATTATTGATTTCATATTTTTAAATTTCGAATATCAGTGTACTGATTAATTAATGAAATTTCAGAAAGTTGAAAGAGGGTTTGTCTTCACTTATTGCTACTGATGTCTCCGCTTTAAATTTTCTGGTCCAATGCTAATCCTTCATTTGATTCATGGTGTATTCTGGAGATGGTTCAGAGAAAGGCAGCAGGGGCCATTAATATCTTGTCTTGCCACAGTGAGAATGATTCTGCAACACCACAATTTCTCATGACGGATGGGTTTTAAATATGTATAGAGTGAGCTACTGTTTGATGGATCACAGCAGTGGCTCTTTCAGTGAGAGAACAAGCCTATTCCAAAGACAGACATTCCCCTACAGATGACACTCCAGAACTCTGTTGTTGTCAATACACTTTTACTTAAAATAAAACTTGACTGATGACCAGAACCTCTAATGTGAAAAATGGAGTTATACCTCTGCTAAACTGTGACTTTGGTGAAGATTCAGCTTAAGAAAATACTATAACTTCTTTCTGCCCAATCCTGGATGATGAAAGAAACATTTTACTTTATTTTAAAAAAATACATTTATTTTATTGTTTGAGAGAAAGAGAGAGAGAGAGAGAGAGAGAGAGAGAGAGAGAGAGAGAGAGAGAGAGAAAGGGGGGGAAGGCCTAGAGCAGTCTGCATAGTTGTACATCATTAGTTACGACACTGTTTTCTTCCACACAGGTGAACATGGGGCCATGCAGGACAGCAACCACACTGGAGGCCTCCTGCATGGGAGGTGAGAACCTTTGATGAGCCATTGCAGCAGTTACCAGTTATGCCGCAGTTCAGCATATGCATCTCCATGGGCCAGGGCCAGCAATCGAACTCAGACCTCAGGATTGTGAGCCAAGTGCTCAACCACTAAGCTATCCCAGCATCCTTAAGAATAAATATTTTAAGTGACTGAGGCTAGTAAAATGTGTTTTGAATATCATTACACACACACACTCACACACACACACTCACACACACACACACACACACACACACACACACACACACACACACACACCTTGGCTAAAGGTAGGTAGGAGTACCTTAACAAAAAGATTGTATCGGTCTCCAGTGCAGAATTATACATAGGTGGGAATGCCTTTTTCTCATTTTCTCACCTTAGTAGTAATGGGGGACAGTGTTTCTTGCCTTTCTTTTTTCCCCTATATATTAAAACTTTTTTTTTTTTCTTTTGACGTAGAGAAGATAGAAAAGGGAACTTCTTTAACCTCTTCAGCAGCTGATGTTCCCTTTAACTTGGTCTTAGGACTCCCTCCAAAAAAATTTTTTTTGAAACATCTAATGGATTTAAATGCTTTTCCTTAAAACACATGTTGAAGTCCTAATGCCCAATACATCAGTGTCTGATCTTATTTGGAAATAGGGTCATTGTGGAAATAATTAGTTAAGGTAAGTTTATACTATAGTTTAAAAGGACTAAGTTAGTTTAATAGGACTAGTATTCTTACAAGAAGAAAGAGAAGGGAAGCCAAGATAGCTCAGTAAGTTAAGCACTTGCTTTGCAGCCCTGGGGTTCGAGGATCTAGTCTCAGTCCCAGACTGCAAACCCATATGCTGAACTGGGGTATACTTCCCAAGTGGGAGGCCCCCAGTTCAGTTTTCACCTGGGCAAGCTTCTTGTGTGAGAGACCCCAGTTTGCCCCCAGCTCTCAGGGGTGTGCTTTCCATGCCAGAGGCCTGCAGCCTGATTCCTGCACTGCTCGGCCCCCACCCTCTTGTGTGGAACAAAACCACATTGAAAATTGATGACATGCAACTATGGAGACTGCCCTGGGCCCTCCTCCTTCTCTCTCTCTCTCTCTCTCTCTCTCTCTCTCTCCTCTCTCTCTCTCTGTCAAAAACAATAAAATAAATATTTTAGAAGAAAAAGAAGAAGAAGAAGAAGAAGAAGAAGAAGAAGAAGAAGAAGAAGAAATATGCAGAGAGAAGATGGACATATGAAGACAGGCAGGGATCAGAGTTTTGCTGCCACAAGCCACAGAATTTCTGGGGCTACCAGAAGCTGGAAAAGGCAAGATACGATCATTGTTTAGGCAATCTTGTCTAAACCACAGCCTGAGGGCTGCATGAGGCTCAGGGTGGCTTTGAATGCAGCCAATACAAATTCATAAACTTTCTCAAAACATTATGAGATTATTTTGTGATTTGTTTGTTATTATTTTTAGCTCATCAGCTATCATTAGTCTAACACTAGATAGTATTAGATGTATTTTATGTGTGGCTCAAGACTGTTCTTCTTCCAATGTGGCCCAAGGAAGCCAAAAGATTGGACATGGTTGCAGAGGCTTTAAAAACATCATGACCCATCCAGCCGACACCTTGATTTCTGAATCTTAGCCTCCAGAACTGCGAGAGAATGAATTTCTATTGTTTTAAGTCACCAGGTTTGTGGTACTTTGTTATGACAGCCCTAGGGAAATCATACAAGTCCCTATGTGCAGATTTATCCAATTTCTTTGACTCTCAAGGACCATCAAACTGTCGTCTCACCAGTGCACACTCAGTCTACACCGATTTGCCAAGTACTTCTAGCTGAATTCTTTTAGGATCTTTGTCTTTCTGGTGTCTGGTTATATCTGCTTTGATAAGCCATTGCTTATGTCTCAGTGTCCCCTGTGGGTGCCTGTCTCACCTTAGATTTTGGACTAGTTGTTCACCCTGTGACCTAACCTCTTTCATCATTTCAAGAAAACTAATATTGGGGATGCCAGGATGGCTCAGCAGGTTAAGCACTCATCTGCAGCCCCAGGGTCTGAGGATCGAATCCTGGCCCTGGCCCCTGAGGACCCATATGCCAACATGGGGTGCAGCCCAGTTTGGTTCTCACGGGGGTGAGCTTCCCATGTGGGGGTGGTGTTGGGGGCCTGATTTCAGCCCACAGCTTGTTGGAGTATGCCTCCCATGTGGGAGGCCCCCAGCCCAGGTTCCACCCTGCATGCCCCACCAACCTGTGTGAAATAAAACCATGTCACAAACTGATGATGTACAACTACGGAGACTGCTCTGCCCCCCACCACTTGCCCCATCTCTCTCTATCTCTGTTGAAAACAATAAAAATAAATCTTATAAAAAATTAATATCTTTGCAATTTTTCTGTGCTTTAAAATATTTTCTTAGTGTAGAAACTGTATTATTTCTAGATCTCTGTATCTTAAAGCAGAGGGCAGAAACAATGGATTTGATGTTTTATTTTAGTTTTCAGTTAGTACAAAATATTTCAATACATGTTCTAATTTTCTTTGATATTTTTCTTTAACCCATAGCTATTTATAATTGTATATTTAAGTTTCCGCATTTGAAAGAAAAAATATATATTTATTTTATTGATATCTAGTTTAATTCTGAAGTACTTTATATGATTTAATTAATTTAAATTTATTGAAACTTGCT
Source organism: Craseonycteris thonglongyai (assembly GCA_004027555.1). Classification (NCBI taxonomy): domain Eukaryota; kingdom Metazoa; phylum Chordata; class Mammalia; order Chiroptera; family Craseonycteridae; genus Craseonycteris; species Craseonycteris thonglongyai. The sequence goes on along the minus strand of PVKE010011496.1, from coordinate 29,776 downwards.
ATTTAGGACCCTTGTGGTTCCATATACATTTTATGATTATTTTTTTTCTACCTCTACTATCATTGTCATGAGATAGGGATTGGTTTCAATCTGTAGATTCCTTTGAGTAGTACAGACATCGTAACAATAGTAAATCTTCCAACCTATATGAAATATTTTGATGTTACTATATAGAATTTTTTTGTTTGAACTCAAAGAACTCTCTGAATCATTTTTTGTAAGGTAGGTATACTGGTGTTTGACTATCATAGCTTTTGTTTATTTAAGAAAGTCTTCATTGTCTTCTATTTTTGAGAGAAGGTTTTCTGGTTATATAAAAGTATTTTTGAGTGGAATTTGTTTTGTTTTGTTTTGTTTTGTTTAGAACCTTGATTTTATCAACTTACTCCCTTTGGTATGCAAACTTTTTTGTGATACGTCTATTTATGGCCTATGGAGCTCTCTTGTATAAGATTTATTCCCAGCTGCTTTCAATATTCTTTGTGTTGGGCATGTGACAATTAGATCATAATGTGTCTTTGTTTTGACTTCTTTGATTTCATCTTAGTCCAATGGGCTTCTTGAATCTAAATGTACATTTTCGTCCCCCAGATTTGGAATATTCTTGGCAATTATATCTACAAGTAAGCTTTCTGACTCTTTCTGTTTTCTTCTGGGATTTCAATAGTGCGTAATGTTGCCCTTTTTAATGGTGTCTTATAAGTCCCTTAAACTTTCTTTTTTTTTAAGTTTTTATTTATTTATTTTATTAATTTTTTGACAGAGAGAGAGATACAGAGACAGAGACAGAGAGAGACAACTGAAGTGGGGCAACTAACTCTCAAACATTTTTAGTAAATGAGCCTTTCCTAGACACATTCATGTAAATTCTTAATTTAAGAAGCCTGCCTGTTATATTTATCAGGATCCTATAATTTCCATTCTCTGGTGTCTGTGCGTGATGCTGCAAGTCCTCTGGACTGCCACAAATCACCCAACTACCCCCTTTTATTGTCACCGTTCTCTGTGCTTCTAGAATTTACTGGGTTCTGTCAGTGCTCTGAGTCAAGCAAGAAAGAAACCAGTCACTTCGACAGGTCTCCCCAAAAGCCTGAATTTATAGCACATGCATCAAATCATGTTTTGTTTTATTTTGTTTCAAGGATAATCCAGAAGTTGGTTGTTTCCCTTTCAAATATTTCATACTGACCTGGGAAGAGAGCTATAGCAAATGAGTACATTGTACTAGCCTAAACCATCATCTTTGTTCTCAGTGGCCCCCAGACTACCACCTTTTCCTGTAGTATGAGATTCAGGCAACATAGAAACCAGTCTCTGTTCCTCTCCCTCCCCACCCCCAAGAGAAGCCAGAAGCTAAGTGTTTTCTCCTAATTAAATTACAATGAGTTGGGAAAGTGACTATGGCTAGTGAGAGTCACAGTTTTTTCTACTGTGTTACTACAGCTGGTTTCCCATTCACCTCAGGTGCAAGAGCCTCTTACCTGGTTTTTAGATTTATCAGAAAAAGAATTGGTCTGCATGTTGTTGGTTAGTCAATACCTCCATGAAAGTAAGAAGGTCTGAGGCTTTTCTTGCTTATATACCTTCAACATTTCTTTTTTTTGACAGAGAGAGAGAGAGAGAGAGAGAGAGAGAGAGAGAGAGAGAGAGAGAAGGGGGAAGGCCCAGAGCAGTCTCCATAGTTGCACATCATTGGTTTTTCCACATAGTTTCATTCCACAGGTGGGTGCAGGGCTGCACAGGGCAGGAACTGGGCTGGGATCTCACCCTGGTGAGAACTGAACTGGGGGCATTCCCCAGTTCATCATATGGGTCCTCACTGGCCGGGGCCGGGATTCAATCCGCGTTCCCCTGGGCTGCAAAGTGAGCGCTTAACCCACTGAGCCATCCCGGCTTCCCCTCAACATTTCTTTATGATGTTTTTTTCAAATTTATCCACAAATATTTATTAAATATTATTTGTTTTGTCTTTTATTGGTCCTAATGTTAATTTTAATTTTGAAATATTAGCTTTAACACTTTTTAAAAATCTCATCCTATTTACTTTTTTCTTCTCATTTGCTAAGCTGTTTCTGAAGTGTATGTGCAAACACACATAGTTTCATTGATGTAATTTTTTTTTAAGATTTATTGTTTGAGAGAAGGTGTGTTGGGGATGAGGGAAGGGAAGGCCCAGAGCAGTCTTCATAGTTGTACATCTTTAAATGTGACATGGTTTCATTTCACACAAGTGGATATGGAGCTTTGTGAAGTGGGAACCAAACTGGGGGCCTCCGTTATGGGAGGCGAAAACCTTCACTGCTGAGCCATCTTAATGGTTAACAGTTACACTGCAGTTCAGCATATGGGCTTGCACAGGCTGAGGCTGGGAATTGAACCCAGACCTCACGATTGTGAGATGAGTGCTCAACCACTGAGCTATCCCTGCATCCTTGATCATTGATGTAAACTTCATATACAATAAATTGCATACATTTAAAATATAGAATTTGATATATTATTGTATATGTATGAATTTACTAAACAATCACCACAATAACATAATGGACATAACCACTACCTCAAAACTTACACGATGTCTCTTTCCTCATATTCTCCTTGGACTCTGTCTGTTTCTTCAACCCTAGGCAATTGCTGATCTAATTTATCTCATTATAGGTTAGCTTACTTTTTCTATAATTATTATTATACATAAGTGATTTATATAGCATGTATATTTTTATGGAATTTTATTTTTGTAATGTTTGCTGGCTTTTTCAAATAAGTAAGCAAATGTATTCATTTATGTTTTGCATAAGTTGATGTCTCATTCCTTTTTATTATTGAGTAGCATTCTGTTGTATTGTATGATATACAATGTTTTGTTTATCTAATCATTCCTTGAAGGTTATTTGGGTTGGCTCATGTATTTGGCTACTATAAATAAAGATGCTATAAATATTCATGTAGAAGTCTGTGTAAACACACATTTTATTTCTCTTGAGCAAATACCTATAAGTGAAGTGCCTGGGCATATAGTTGATGTTTGTTTAACTTTTTTATAAACTGTCAATTGTTCTCCAATGTAGTGGCATTATTTTACATGCTTACCAACAGGGTATGAAACTTTAAGTTGTTATCCACAGTTGACAAGTACTTAGTATAGTCCATCTTTTATATTTTAAACATTCTAATGTGTGTATTATTTCAATGTGATTTCCCCCCTGTATCTCTCTTCTTTTCTTGTTTTCAATTTTATATCCTATGTAAATTTAATAATTTCTTTTTTTTTAATTTGTTTTTGTTTGTTTGTTTGTTTCTTGTTTCCTAGTTCATTTTCTTAGTTTCTTAAGGTGAAAACTAAACATTTTTTATTAAGAGCATCTTTTTTTCTAATATGAGATTTAGTTCTATAAAATTTTCACTCAGTACTGCTTTAGCAGCCTCCTCTTAATTTTTATATGTTGTACTTTCATTTTCACCTAGTTTCAAATAATTTTTCAATCTTTGACCCAATTATTATTTATAATTTTGTTTAGTTTCCACATATTTGGGGATTTTCAATGTGATTTTCCCCTGTTATTGGTGTTTACTTTAATTTTATTGTGATAGAAGAACATACTTTGTATGACTTCCATGCTTTTAAATGTATTGAAAAAGTATTTACAACACAGGATATGGTCTGTCTTTGTAAATGCTCCAGGTATACTTGGAAAGAATTTTTGTATATTATGCTGTAGTTCTTCCTTAGAATATTCTATAAATATAAAGAAGGCAAAATTGGTTATTAGTGTTACTCAAGTCTTCTATATTTTAATTTTCTCTCTACTTGTAATACTGATTATAAGATAAAACTACTGAAATCTCTAACTATATTTGAGAAATTGTCTATAACAGGATTTTTTCTTGGAGTTCTATCAATGTTTGCTTTGTGTACTTTAAAACTGTTCTATTAGGTGTTATATTTATGACTTGCCCCCTTTATCATTATGAAGTAATCCTCTTTGTCCCTAATTAGACATTTTGATTTGAAGTCTCCTTAGTCTAATATTAATATATTCACTCCATCTATCTTTGATTAGTGTTAGCATAAAATATTTTCCAATATTTCACCATTATTTCTGTTTTTAATATTAATACTTAAGTGACTTTTTTGAGGCAGTATATATGGCTCTTTTTAATAATCCAACCTGATAATTTTATAGACAATTAGATTAAGTACTGATTAGTGAGTGCATCGGAGGCAATACCCATGGATAGTATGGTGGAGGTGTGTGTTCAGGGGGCACACCCAAAAGTATTATTAGGAACAGTACCAAGAAATCAAACAATGCCAAAACAGCAGCTGTAATCATTACCCAGATTCACACTACCACATTTCAGATATCACCGCAGTGAACCGAAAGGCTTTACCTTACCAGCAGGAAAAAAAATTAAACCCAAATGAATGTAGCTCTCTTTTCATTCAGAAAACCTACCAGACCCAAAAAGATCAAATGATTTCTACTTAGCATATTGTGTCAAAAAATGAAGTTTAAATATAATTACAGGAATATAAAGATAACCAGCATCCAACCAGCTAAAATTCATTTCTGACATAAATTCAGAAATTACCAGAAATGTAAAGTATTAGGAAAAAATACAATTCATAGTTAGGAGGAAAAAAAAAATCAACTAAGTGAAAGTAGCCCATAAGTGTTAATAATGGTAGAATGAATAGAAAAGAATATTAAAAGTTACAACTTTATTTTATATGTTCAGGCAACTATAAGAGCTATGCAAATATATGATATTACCTTCTTGTGCAACTCTCTTCTTTCATTTACTGTCCTGTGTACTCTAGCCTCCTTGGTTTCCCCAGACTCCGAGTTCCACTTCCTTAAATAAGGGAGACTGTGGGCTCTGAATAGGATTTTCATCCTGAACATCTCCAAATAATAAGCTGGGGTCAAGATAAGGCTCAATTCATGTTTCCCTATCTTTTACAAATCACAGTTCTTAATTGTCTGATGTCCAATATCTATAGTGTCATTATTTCACATAGTTTGTTTATATAGTTTGTTTAAATTATTTCCTTATCCTATTTTTTTAAATATTTATTTTATTGTTTGAGAGAAGGTGAGATAGATAGATAGATAGATAGATAGATAGATAGATAGATAGATAGATAGATAGATAGATAGATAGATGATAGATAGATAGATAGATAAGGGGGAGAGGGCTCAGAGCAGTCTCCATAGTGGTACATCATTAGTTGTGACATAGTTTCATGGCACACAGGTGTATGTGGGGCTGAGCAGGGCAGGGACCAAACTGGGAGCCCCCTGCCACTGGGGCTTGGTGGTAACCAGTGGCAACAAAGTTCAGCATATGGATTTGCACTGTCTGGGGCCGGGATTCAAACCTAGGACCTCATGGTTGGGAGGTGAGCACTCAACCTGTTGAACTATCCTGGAACCTCCTCATCCTATTTTTGTAAATATGTTTTGCTTCATTGAAGCTATTTGAATTGTGTAGAAACACAAAGTATAATTTCCAAAATATCCTTTGATTTATGTCATAAATTATTTTAAAGTTATGCTTTTTTTTTTAGCATTTTGAATTGATATTCTGTCTATTTCATTTATGAGTATTCTTATAAACCATTTTTTTCTGAGGTACTCTCCCTTAAAGAATGTCTAGTTTATTCCCTTTTGCTTTTCTCATGGTATATCTGAGGCCCTTTCACCAAGGCAAATTGTAAACATCTATCATTGTATTTAAATCGCCTTTGTTCCAGGAATATTATATGAATAAGTCCAGTCTACTTAGCACCATAGTCTATTGCTTCAAGGATGAGTCTATACTTCCTTAATAGGACTAGATTTTATTGAGGTAAAGCAACTAAATAGTTCAATTAAGGTTCTTTACCTATCTCCATTAGCCTGTTTTCTCTTTTTATCCCACTTACATTTGGGGGTACTATGTAATGAGAAGATATTGTGTAATTGTATAGAAGAGTATAGTCTCTTTAACTTTATACATAGAAGAGCTTTACATTGTACCTTTTTCAGTCTTCAGGGCTGATATAAAGATTTCTAAATTATTGAGATTTAAATCTAAATGTTAATGTGAGCATTGAATATTTGAGACCATATCTCCACCTTTCCTAGCAATGTTGAAAGATTTAAATAACTAATTATTTCTCAAACTTCAAATGAGGAAACAGATACAGACCTTAAAAAAAAAAATTATTCTGTAAAGACAGGAAGAAAATGACATCCAAAAATCAAGTAAGTGTAGTATAATTAAAGATCAAGTTTCAATAATAAAAGCAAAATTATTATGGGATAAAACCAATGATATTTTGAGAAAGCATGGGAAGAAGCTAAAGAATATTAGCCTCCAGGCAAATCAGAACTAAGAAGTCATGCTATTTTTATCTAAACACAACAAGAACTCTCCTAGGCAGCATGAGGTAATTGACATGTCAATAAAGAGCACATTGGCTTGACCAAGAGAGGATAGGTAAAGGCTATTGAATAAAATACTACTCTTTGACCAATGGCTGTTTCAAGGGCATTATAGACAATGGATATTTTGCTCATTTATCTAAACTAACTCACAGAACAACTTTATAAAATGCGAGGTGACGATAAATTTTTGTCAAAATAGGGAATTTCTTGTGAATGAAAGGTATCGCTATTAAAAGTCTCACCAGACATAAGTAAAACCAGATCTTTTGTGAGTGTATCAGTGTATGGTCATAGTACTAAAATTCTACTTTGACTTGGATTTCTCCTACTGCAGAAACAGCATATCAGATAAATTGCAAACTCTCCTGCTTGTTCTCAGGGCTCTCCACAGTCTGGCTCCACTTCTCTTATCTATTACTCCACTGCTGTCAGTCTCCCATGGAAAAGAAGAATTAACATAAGCTTTGCAGTGTGACAATTCTAGTAATGAATTATGGCAGTCCTCCAGTTCAGCCAAGATCTCAGTGACTGTGAGAGTCAGGTTATTATCTTCAATGTGAGGATAATGATAGATGACTTCCTGGGTTCCCCTCAGCATGTGGTTTAAGATATATTTCTTCCACCAAACCAGAAGAGTAGAAAGGTGGAATCTTTTCTTCCTGGGTGGATACAGTTGATGTAATCTGAGCATGATTTTGAGCAATGACTAAGAGAAAAATGTGTGGTTTATGGGAAGTAGAATTTAGCTCTCTGTATTAGCAAGAGCTCACCAAAATGCCAGAGAATCTCTCATGGGCTGAGAACAGAATGGTTTAGGCTGATTGGGAAGTTTCAGTTAGAGGCCATGAAATCCAAATACAAACAGTGTTAATGGAGGGGATAAGAGTAGATTGCGTGGGAAAACTTCACTTAGGACACTACAGTTACCTTGGGGTCACTCATTGTGCACAAACAGATTTACAATCAGAAGAGTTAATTCTAATGACAAGCACACCTGAGACAACTGAAAACCACATTGCTCTCTTTGGCTTTGACTTTAAACTAAGGTGTATTTGGAATAGGCAGGTTGATTGGGGATAAGGATAACTGTGTAGATCTGAGCAATTAGTGTAAAGGTAATAAGACAGGAACTAACAGCAGCACAATTTTGAACAGATGGTAGATACCCAAAACCTACTTACTGAGGCAATAATAAAATAATTTAGAAAGCTATTTGGGCTGTTGAGGATTTGCAAGTTCTATTGACAATAGACATTTTAAACATAACTGTAGATTCACTGAACTGCTGTTATTAGCTCAGGTAGCACCTTATTTATGATAAAAGTTATATGAATTTAGTCAGACTCTTATTTTCCTGCCAGAAACCTTGATGTTAGATCCCCTTAATGTACTACTGGACTGTAAACATTGATTATTCTCACATCCTGCACAGATTTGGGAAACTGGCCTGAATTTTTATTGACTGTATGAACTGGTAGTTATACTAATACACATGACAAAAACTTGTACTTTGTGGTTTCCCATTTCTGTGTGTTATACATAGATCATGTAAATTGACAATTTTATAGTTTTTCAGTATTGCAATTGTGTTTTATTGCATTTACTTACAGACCCATTAATGTAAGAGGAAATGTGTCTGCATTTACGAGGATAGGTCTGTTATTCTCAATGTATGGCCTTTAAACATGTTCTAGCATAATTTTAACATTGACTGTGGTTTACATTTCTGTTCTGTTTTTCTTTGCCCTTTCTAATGAATATTTCTAGGTAATGCTTGAAAATAGGAGGATCTTTGCCATGATTGCCTTAGGTCACCCAAACATTCACTCATACATCGGTTGGAAACTTGTCACAATCGTTTTAGTTCAGGAAACTGAGGTAGACTTAGTGGAGTATTCACTGCAATAACCAAATAGAGTACATAGTCATTTTTTTTTTTTAATATTAGATAAGGTGGAACATGGGCACCTAACAATGCAAACTGAAAGCAGAGAAGTTGGAGGAGGTGTGATTTGTTTTTTTCTCTCTGGCCATTTGAAGTTGAACTTGCCTTTGAACTACTCTTTCTCTAGCACTAATGTCTTGCTTTATTATAGTCCAACATTGCCAAATAAGTTTCCAAATACTTTTTGGGGGAAATCTATATACTTGCTGGGTAGGTTCATGCATTACTTCATGAATATTGAGACTTATAGGCTAATCCTTATCTTCTCAATATTTCACTGATTCCATGTGAAATGTCAAAAACCTTTATGATAATAATGTTCTATCATCTATCTATCTATCTATCATCATATATCTAACTATAGCTATCATTTATTTATTTAAATAGCTTTAAATAAGTAATTTTGGAGCCAACACAATGTTAAAGCATTGTTTTATTTCTGTTATATAGAAGAAGAAACAAAGACACAAAAAATTAATGACCTGTTTGTGTTAACAAATTATTATAAGATAGAGTCAGAACACAAACTTGGAGCACAAGAGGGTTTTATAACTGCTCTCCCTCATAATTTACTCATATGTGAATTGATGAAACTTGATTATATGTATTTTCAAATGATATCAAGCTGAAAATAGCAAATAAACACAAGTGTAGTGGTAGGAACATGCATTTAGAGTAATATCTAAATACGAATTCTTTCTTTGATACTTACCAGTTCAGTTACGAAGCCACTTAAAAATCACATATCTTTAAAATGAACCAAAAATTCATTTTAACTTCAAAAACCTATTATGAGATTTAAGAAAAACAGTGCATTTAATGTACTTAATATGAGAGTAATATTAGTAAACACGATAAATTTTAGGTTTAAAATTTTTTTATCTAATATAAATGGGCATGTTGTTATAGCTTGTTATTGGTTGCAGGTAGACTAAGACTTGTGTTTTTCCTTTTCTGTACTTAAATCTCCCTAGCTTGGAGGCCTTGCTAAGTACCTAGATCAGCAAAATTTCCATCACACTATTCATAATCATTCTTTGTTACTTGCTATTAACTGTTACCTTTTTCATTGATGACTGTCATATCCTCATTTAAGTTTTGCTCTTTGGGCTGTGTCTAATTCTGTTTTATTTCCTTCTATTGGTTTAATGTAGCAGAGGGGCCTTGACTCACTGTTACTATACCATCTTATGTTTCATCTTATGAAAACAACTATTATGAATAAACAACTAGGCCTTAGGTACCAAGTTACATGGATTTCTGGGATCTCTTTCCACATATCTCTGCTCATCTTTCTCCATAGAAATTTATAATGCTAATTTGGCTTTAATTAAATCTATAATGACTAAGAATTAATAATAAAACCTGGAAGTAACTGAATTTTCTATCAGTTAATTGGTTAAGTTTTTCTTTTTTCTTTTACCACTAGGCACAGTGGGAACTTGCAACAGATATACACTTCAGTAATAGCAAAAGCAGGTTTGATGTTTTTACATACCCATGATTTTTGGCACATGATCTCAACACAGAAAATATGTGCATGTATTATACCATAACTCTGGTGTTATTAGTGCTGTTTACTTAGTATTTGTGGCTGTTAGTTTTCTGGAAACATGGTAGGATTATACTTTCTGGTCTTTAGTGGTCGAGTGGGACTCAATGTCATCACTGGCACTAAATATCATAACTGGAAGTGACATGGGTCACCTCTGAGACCAAACACTTAATTTCTAACTCAAGAGTTACTGGAATTTCTTTTCTCCCTCTGGCATCCCTGAGTAATGGCTTATCCATTAGCCTGAGTCTAAGATCATACCAATCCCATATAACTGGCCTAATATAAAATAGAGGAAGTAAAATACTTCAGAGCAAAGTGTTAACCTTATTTTCAAGTGCTTTTTGCTGACATCCCCTGACAAGGGGCATAAAGATGCGGACAATGGATCCTTCTAAGATGCACACGACTGCCACACTCTTCTCTGAGGAAAGTGAAAGCATAGATGATATGCCTGAACTGAGGAGAGGGAGGTGCACTACCAAGATGCGAAAGCAATCCTTTTTCTTCACCAATTATAAGTCTTAATCCTAGTAAAGAAACAGGGGACACGTTGTTAGTATTTGAGGATGCCTTTGTTTCGCTGTTAATGTCATGCTATCATTTTATCTTTATCATAGACATAAAAAAGTGTGTACCATTATTTTCCTTTCAAAAACCAGAGCCCCTGTCATATCAGACATGTTAAGAATTTTCTCATAGTCAAATAACTAGTAAAATGTTGGACAACAATTTCAAACCAGACCTGTCTGATTAAATTTGATAACTAAACTTTAGTTCACTCCCTGTAGTCTCTTACAGAATGGAGACACACCTTGACAGGTCTCCAAAATGATCCAAATATCGTTCCTTAAAGTATGAATTATCTTTGGAAGAAAAAAGTATTTCAAACATTATAGTCACCGTTAAGCAACATGCTCATCAGAAGGTGCATTACTTTAATAAAAAAGGGGTGTGGTAAAAAAAACTAATATGCTGGTGTATCACTGAGTTCTACAAATTCCAGGGCTTATGATATTTCCTTAATTTATTGTCTCTAATTTTTTTTATTCAGTGAATCTAGTTTATTAAATTTTTCCATGTTACTATGATGATACTAGAGATGATATAAAGCTCTCAATTTTAAATGAAGGAGTTATCCGATTAATCTGTTTCTCTTCATATAAAACATGAATATTTGTGTTATTTTTGTTTACAGTTGTCAACCAAAATTATTCCATTGTTTGTGTGCAATTTTTATTTTGCATATGGATGCATTTTAGCTCTTTGAAAAGAATACACATTCTTTAGTGAGAGACATTCTTCTATGTTCTCTCCTGAACATCTCATGGTCTGTATCTTGTTGTCTTTCCTAGACTTACAAATAAACTATGTTATAATTTTTGAGTAATCACGTTTTATTTCTTGAAATTAGCCAGCTTATTCACTCATTTTTTTAATATTTATCCTAATTAACAAAATTTAAAACTAGATGCTATCATTTTCATGGAGAAATCATTTTCTCCATGATTCATGGAGAAAAAAAATTGACATTGGAAAGAAATTAATGGGAAGTCATTGAAAGTCATTGAAATGACTCACACCCAAATCTCAATAGTCTGCCCTTAAAAATTAACATTTTCATTTAGATGATCCACAGGCTTCTCAGATGAAGTATTTTCAAATAGAACTTTATCATCTTTCTATCTTTGCTAAAGGCTTCTCCTGTGTTCTCTAATCAGAGTAGCATCACCATGAGCTAATCTAATCTCTCTATTTAACTTCCTTCATGTTTAATCAATTACTAAGATCTCTTTTCTACTTACATATGTTAAATTTCCCCCTAACTTTTATTTCTTCAACTATGTTCAAAGATAGGTCTTATTATGTCTTGCCATGAATCCTGGAGCTGCCTTCTAATTGCTTTCCCAGTTTCCTTTACTGCCTATTCATAGACTTGATCCAAGTGGGTAGGATATTAAAAATCACAATTTGTCTTTTATTTTTGATGTTTCTATAAACTTATGTGATCATCTGTCAGGCACTTTATCAGTTGTGGGCCTTTTTCTCCCTTGAGTGAATAGTAGTAACCTAAGTTTCAAAACTCCCATCCAAATGCTTAGGAATCCACTTTTCCAGTTTAATCAAGTACTCCTGTACTTAAAAGAACACAGGTGCTGATGAATTCGACTCCTCAATAAAATTATAAATGTCTTCTTGACATGTTGCCAGAGAATTTTAATATGAATCAACAGAGGCTAAATTGATATTAACTTTACACTGTATTTATATTATATACATGCATGGATCCATTATTCCATTTTTGATCTCAAATTATCTTCAACTCACCCTCACCCCATTCACCAGACACTAATATGCAATGAGTATGAACTGACAGTCTGGAATGGAAGAATAGTCATGACTTCAGTTATGTTGCAAAAGTTCTATTATATAATTTTTTTTTTTGTACAACAGTAAAGCCTAGCAATATTTTGCCTAACAGTCCACATTCATTTCTTTCAGTGATTATTCCACACTTTCATATAAAATTAATGAGGATTTTTAAAAACTCTAATCTATTGCTTAAGTAAATTTTGCTTCCTTTCTTGTATAGCTGGCATGGTGTGCCAAATGGGTGTTTCTATTTTTCTATTCTACTCTTTCTCCCTTTATTATGCTTTCTATCTTATTTTAAAAACCAAAACCTAAAATCTGTGTGTGAGTGCGTGCTGTATTAAAAGTTGATCCCATTCCACTTTGGAAATCTCCTCTTTCCTTTCTAATATATGCACAATTCATTGTTTATCATACACAAAATTCTGAGGGCTATCTTGCTTATTGTCTGTGTCTATGTAATTTTCATTGTTAGAGCATTCCAGGCACATAAAACAATTTTTTGACGTGGTCCTAAAATAAGTCTGTCATGTTTTGTTTTGTTTTGTTTTGCTTTTTGCATTTGTTTGTTTACTTTACAAACCAAGAAGAGAATGGCCTTCACAATTTCATTACCAGGTTTCAATATGTGGAACCTACATTTACTCAAAATATGACAATGGTTCAATTATTTAATTATTCTATAATTCACTTTATCTGAGAAAAAGGAATAATGTTATCTACTTTATATGCTTTTTCTTGGAGGGGGTAAATAATGTGATCTATTTGACTTTCTTGAAGCCAGGAGAAGAGTGCATTAAAGGAGGGATGAGCGAGGGGAAGAAGTATTTAAAAGCATATTCAAAGAGAGGGTCATCTTTTTAGTTTCCAATATAAGTAGTTGAATAATTTTTTTAAAAAGTGCTATGATTTTAATATCACATTTCTTTTTATATGTTTCTATATATTATTTATAAATCACTTCAAAATAAATATTTCTATGTATTAACTTATGGGTCAACTAGTTAAATGCCACCTTGGCAGAAATGTACTTTGTTTTTTATTAATAATAACTGTTTAATATCTTATTTTAGACAACTATAGTTAAATTTTAGATTATGCAAAATTAACTATTCATTATGTTCAGCTGATATTAACACCACATTGACATTTAATGTACTTTATTTCATCAGATTCTTTTTCCCTTAACATGACATTTCTGCAACAGTTATTGTTGCACTTTAAAAGAAGTTATCATATTGATTCCAAAGCAATTTTCACTAAAACTATCATTGACATATTTGCAGTATCTGTTCTTTTTTCTTCAATTAGTATTTATGATGGTGAAGTCATTGTGATGGTCAATTCAAAAACTGACCCTGTATTGAACCCAGTAACCCAATAAACTTGGCTTTAATAACATGCTATCAGCTGAAAGAAGTAAATATTTGGAAACTATTGTGTGCTCATAAAACCACAGTATTCAGGGGGACCATAGGAGTGTCAAGATCACAAAAGCAATTTATGAAACCATTTTGATTAACATTATATTTCAAATAAGCTGGGAAAACAGTTTGAAATATATCAGGTGGAATTTATGCTGAGAATAAGCCTAAGACTTATTGTGTCAAAATGGCTTCATTTTTGTTTTTCTGTTTCTTTAATATATAGTAAAATTTAATGAATAACCACACTATAGGAATAGATTAATAAATAAGTGTATGAAATGTCCATTTATATGTTGACAGACTATTATTTACAAGAACTAAATTCTAGTCTAATCAGTTGAGTCCTTGGGAAAGAATATAGTTATGATTTTTTTATATACAAAACTACAATCTGTCTCACAGAATTGCAAGGAGATCAAAGTGATAAAAGTAAAAATGTTATGTAAATTATTGATCTTAATTCACTCTTTCTAGAGGAATAATATGAGCCTCTTTTTCTTCTAAGTTAATTTCAATCATATGGCTGGGCATGGTTCCTCTAGGGTTTAGATGCCAAGCTAAGGGGTAAAAAAAAGCAAAGCTCTATAATCAATTCTATATCCTTGATCTCATGCATATGTCAGCAGGAAAAGTGGGGGGCTGTTGGATCACTTGCTTATTGAAGAATAATCTGAATCATGTTCGAGTTCATGCCAATCCATAGGAAGATCTAGTGTAGATCAAAATTCAAAAGTCACCTCTGCTATTTACAAGTCATATGCACTTGTAAAAGTAATATAATCTTTTAAAATTATTTTTCAGTTTATTTAATCATAAAAATAGTGTAGTTTTGGGAAGTAAATAACAATATATATATATAACAGTTGAAATACCTAAAATAAAGTAACTGCTCAATAATAGTTAGCTATCTTCTCTAAATATTAATATATAAAAGAATATTATACTAGAAATACCCTTTCATATATTTAAAAACATATAAACTTACTGTCAATTATTTTGAAATTATTTCTCATTTTCTTCAAGTTTTCTTCTAATTAACAGAAAATGTTTATGCAATATATATGATTTTCTTCAAATTCATATTTTTTAGGCATTTGACTATCCTTGATTTTATTATGATAACTGAATGCAACAGAAATATTTTTGATCCCAGGCACATTTGCAATGCATTCCTTACATTTGTATACTTCCTGTTTCTTTCTTCTTGAAATTTTGTGCTTTACTTCATTCTTTTTTGAAATCTGCAGAGTACACAGCTATTGTCTTCATTTGATTATTTTGCAAGATGTAGATCACACGCAAAACACTTATGTAAGAAGTGTTTTTTGTTTGTTTGTTTGTTTGTTTTTTCCTTAAACATCTTGTTCTTTATTCTTATACCAGGGTTATATTTTATTACTGTATGGGTGGTGCCCTGCCCTACCTTTACTTCTGACATTTGCATTATGAAATCTCATTATTTAGTTGGGTAATATGATCATTTTACATAGTTTTGAGGACTATCACCATTGCAAATATACTACTTAAATCACATACCAATTTAGATACTGAATTTGCTAGATGTCTTCTGTAATTTTGATTTAAAGGGTCATCATCTTCATTTTTAACTATATGCTATAGAAGCAGATTAGGCAAAACAACTTTTATGTAAGGTCCTGAAGTAACCACAAAATATCATCCAGCCAATTGACTAAAATCACACTTATATTAGGCAAAATTGTCCAATTGATTTCTGAACCAGGAAGTTAGTGTTACATCTCATCTTTACTTTTCCTTGCAGCTTCAAGTTGTGATAAAAATATAAAATTCCTTATTGATACCTATGTGGTACTCGATTTTTATAATATTTACTAATCTATTATATTTCCCAAGGAAATGAATGAGCTTAATGTGATATTACCCATTCAAGTGAACCCAAGTTTATGTTAATGGACTTTTACTATAGAATCTTGTTCAGGATCAACATTAAGTGAGCTAGTCCACAGTTCACTTATTCCATTTTGAGTCTCCACTGTATTATTCTAATTACAACAATGACTCAGTGATTACCAATGGCCAATCAGAGATTGTGATTGCTAGTTATTTAACTCTACCATCAACTTTGTCTGTTGGGGAACTTAAAATGATTTGAACTGCTAGTTATTCACATAAATATCTTGATTCATCATAAGTGTCATTTTGGAAAACTGCCTCTGTTGTTATTGTTTGTGCTGTCATTTTAGTCCAAAAGTCATTTTACTTAACAGAATGCAAAGGCCAAATATGGATTAAGATGTTCTGCTTTTCCACCTAATTCATCATTTAGCAGCTTTGATACTTTGGAAAAATCTTAGGTATAAATAAATTAAGAAAATCTACAACATTGGCCTCTTATTCTGGATTATAAAACCTAATAATGTGTTTCATTTTGTTCACTTTTTCCCCAAGTCTTTCAAGATGATTTTGACTCATTTCTGTCATCTAGAAATTAGTTCTTAGCCTCATTGTTCGAATGCACTTGTGTATGGTAATTCATGCAGTATTTACTGTATCTCAGGATTGTTTTGCAACTAAAATGTGAGATTAACATTATTACATTGAGTCAAGGTTTTACTTAATTTAAGTTATTTACATTTCAGTCTTATTTATTAAATAATAAAGAAAACATAAAATAATCCATAATTTTTGAATAATAAAGAATGACCTCATTGTGATTATTAAATATCATGTGTGCCTTGATTGAAAAGATACACTATAGATGATGATGGATAGATAGATAAATATAGATAGATAGATAGAAAATCTACAAACAATATGTGATAATGGCTTACAAGTTCTGGGTTTTTTTTCCACAAAATAATGTCAGAAATTATTTTATGTGTTTATTTTTGCAAATGTGTATGAGATTTGGTGAGTTATATTCATATAAACAAGATAAAATTTTCTGAGTAATAAGGTATAGCTGTTTTTCAAGTTTGATGAATACTGCTAAAATAGTTTTCATATTGGTTATAGAAATATATACATTTTCAGCGGTATGCTAGAATTCTTATAGCTCCACCTTCTACTTTTTGTCCTTATTCTCTACCCTCAGTTTTATTGAGACTTAGTTGATGATGAACACTACTCTATTAATTTAAGATGTATAACTTGATGATTTGATATATGTATATAAAATTATTAACACAATAACTTTAGTTAACATTTGTCACCTAACATAGTTATAATTTTTTTCTTGTGATGAGAACTTTCAAGATCTAATCTCTTAGCAACTTTCAAATATACACAATAGGATATTATTAACTGTAATCACCATCTTGTATACCATCTCTGGAACTTCATTTTATAACTGGAAATTTGTACGTTTTGACCCATTTCCCCCAGCCCACAACCCCCAACTCTGGCAAACATCTGTCTCTTCTCTGCTTTTATGAGTTACATTCGTTTAGATTCCACATATAAGTGAGATCTACAGTATTTGTCTTTCACTGTCTGATTTATTTCACTTAGCTTAATGCCCTCAAGGTCTATCCATGTTGTTGTAAGTGGCAGAATGTCCTTCTTTGTTATGGCAGGGCTCTTAGTAAGTTGTTTTCATGTCTTGGTTATTTCATATAATACTACAATAACATGGGGTGCAGATATCTCTTTGAAGCAGTGCTTTTTTGTTTACTTCAGATATACAGCCAGAAGTAGAATTGCTAGGTCATATAAATAATCCTATTTCTAATTTTCTGAGGAATCCCCCTACCATTTTCCAGAGTGACTGAACAAACTTTTCCTACAAACAGTACACAAGGGTTCCCTTTCCTCCACATCGTCACCAATATTTGTTATTGCATGCCTGGCTCAACTAAATAAGGGCTTATAAGAGAGAAGAGATCAGAAACATCAACTACTTCTTTCCTTTGGGCTATGTTCTCAGCAGACCTGTCTTTATTTTATGATTGCATGAATGACATTGCTTTTGGTCTACTTGTCTGTCCTTATTCAAAGATTATACCTTGTTATTTTTTTCTTTTTTTACTCGCATAAAAAGACTTTCTTTGTAACAGAACTCTCCTGAAATATGACTCTTCTTCATGTTATGACTTCATTATCAATTTTTTACTGAGCACATCAACTGTGTTCTTTTGTACTCAATTGCAATAGAGTTTTAGAATAAGGATGGGGAACAAATGAATAAATAACTATACTCTTTTTGAAAATTGAAAATGTTTTTTTTTTAGTTCTTTTGAGACTCAATAGTATCAGAGTGTTTTCCATTGCCAGGTGTTTAGACATTGTTAGTAATCAATTAAAGTTTTATTTTTATTGTAAGAGATAATGTCATTGAATGTATCAACATACATGTGAGTTATAAGCTCCTTTGGGCTAGGGCCATTCTATTGTTACATTTGCTCTCTGTGCATGCAGTAGTATAGTTAGTCTAGCAGATATTTGATTAAAGCTAGTAATTTTATTTGAAGTTCATCAGATATATTGTTTTGCTGCAGGTAACAAAATACCTGCTTCAAAGTGGTTAAAAAAATAAAAATTAATAATTTTGCATAAAGAGATTTCTGAAAGTAATGGTTTTCAAATTTGGTTAATTCAATAGATCAGCAATGTTAAGTTACACAAGAAGTAACTATGTTATTTTTTTTTGGTTCTGTTCTCACTGTCACATAATAGCTGTCAAAACTCCACATTGATAACTTCATACAGCAATCCTCAAAAGCAGTAAGAAAGGGCAGGGTCCCTCCTCATAATGTCACTTTTATTTTATTTTATTTTTTTGAAAGAAGGTGAGAGAGACAGCAAGATAGAGTGAGAGAGAAGAGGGCAGGGCCCAGAACACTCTCAATAGTTATACATTATTAGTTGTGGCATGGTTTCATTCAGCACAGATGTGTGTGGCACTACATGGGGTGGGAAGCAAACCAGGGACCTCCTTCATAGGAGGCAAGAACCTTCACTGTTGAGCCATCTTAGCAGTTACCAGTCGTGCTGCAATTCAACATATGGGTTTGCATGGGCCAGAGCAGGAATCCAATCCCAAGATATTGCAAAACAAGCACTCAACCTGTTGAACTATCGCAGCATCGCATGATACCACTTTTATCATGGAGCAAGTCAAGCCTAGAAACTTCTAGCTATCTCCTTTTTATGTCCAGTGGTTACATGCACACTCCTGTCATTCACAGGCCAGAACTAGTTATGATTTGTCATAAAGTGGAGTCCATCTTATCTAAGCATAATACTGATAAGTATTGAAAAAAAAAAGAAAAAAGAATAAAACCAAGTTTCTTTTATCAGAGAAAAAGAATGACATTTTTTTTTTTTTTGGTTAGCAAATCAATAGTTTCTGTCATATGGAGTTTCATGTTATAATGTCAACAAAAGAGACAACATAGCAAATAAGTGGAAAAGAGTGATTATTTAGGTTTTTCTAATTTCAGTTAATTCATGGAGCTTTCAAAAAGAAAAGATTAATTGTAACTTTTTAATGTTTTTAAATTTATTTAAATTAGGGAAGCTGGGATGGCTCAGTGGCCTAAGTGCTCACTTTGCAGCTCCGGGGAACAAGGATTGAATCCTGGCCCTGGCCCGTGGGGACCCATATGCTGGACTGGGGAGTGCCCCCAGTTTGGTTCTCATCAGGGAGAGACCCCAGCCCTGCGCAGCCCCGCGTCCACCTGTGGAATGAAACTATGTGGAAAAACCAATGATGTGCAACTATGGAGACTGTTCTGGGCCCTCCCCCTTCTCTCTGTCTATGTCTCTGTATCTCTCTCTCTCTCGCTCTCTCTTTCAAAAACAATAAAAACAAATCTTTTAAAAATTATTTAAATTAAACTTACTGGGGTGATATTGGTTAGTAAAATTCTGTAGGATTTGGGTATACAGTTCTATAATACGTCATCTATGTGTTACATTGTGTGCTCACCTCCTAGAATCAGTTCTCCTCCCATCACCATATATCTGGCTTCCCCTCCTTCAATATTTCAGTAATTTGAATTAAAAAATAAGTGATGTTCAAGTATCTAGATGTCTTACGCTACTGTAATTTGCCTGAAAATTGGAATCAATCTAATGTTGTTTTTCTGATGAGCATAGCAATCTAGGATATGAAGTATTGATAGACAATTCCTCTAAATATCTTTCTGGCTTCATAAAAATAGGCAGCTTGGAATGTGCTAAGCTTGTAAAACAAGTGTCCAAAGTAGAAAATGGGTAAGATTTTTGACTTAAATTAGCCATTATATGAAATGAACAAACGTCGCTTCCATTTCCTGAATAAGGAATGATTTTTTTTCCCTTCTGTGAATTGGGTGACAACCAATGTGAGAAGTGAAAAAAAGAAACTAATAGTAATCCTTTGCCTATGAAAAGCAGCACTTCCAAGAGTGGTATGTGTTCAACTATGAATTTGGAGAAATAAATAAGTTACTGTTTTCACAGTATTAAAAATCTACTTTCATATAATTAAACCTTGTATTTTCTTACTCTTAGGAGGTAACTTGTATATGTGAGGTGAGGACTATATTGTATAAATCAAAATTGGAATAAGCAGTTAAATAGAGAAATGAGAAAGTGTAGATAGCTGTATGGATTTTCAGTTTCCTACTTGCTAATATGTCCACAGCTATAAAGTACATGTATATACATGCAGACGCACACTCATATGCATGCCTATTCTCTAATTTGGAGTTCCTTACCACATGGTTTACTTGGCTGGATAGAATTCATTATCTTTCTGTTTTCATCCATCATATCAATACTTTCGCTGTTTTAATAATATCCTATGAACCCTGTATTTGTCTTTTTGTACTTCTACTTCCATTACTCACCACTAAAATCTTAATTGCACTTTGTCTTACAGTTTGCAACTTTGCTTATAAAGATTATATTTCCCTTCTATATTACACTATAAGCTCACTGTGGATAAGGAACACATTTTTAATAATTAATTAATTTGAAAAAAGGTAGAGAGACAGAGAGAAGGGCGAGGGCCCAGGGCAATCTCCATAGTTGTACATCATTACTTATAAAATGATCTTATTCTTCCACACAGGTGGATATGGGGTCACATGGGGCAGGAATTGAACCAGGGGCTTCCCACATAGGAGGTGAGAACTTTCGCCACCAAGCCATCCCAGGGGTTACCAGTTGCACTGCAGTTCAGCATATGGGGTTGCATGGCTGGGGCCAGGAATCAAACCCTGGACCTCGTGATTGTGAGACAAGTGCTCAACTGCTGAGGTATCCTGGCATACCCATATTTTTAATTTTTATAATTTTTCACATTGCTTGGCATACAGTAGCCATTCAAGAATAATTATGTAGGGAAGCCAGGATGGCTCAGTGGGTTAAGTGTTCACTTTGCAGCCCTGGGGACCGAGGAGCGAATCCTGGCCCCAGCCTGTGCGAACCCATATGCTGAACTGGGGAGTGCCCTCAGTTCAGTTCTCATCGGCGTGAGACCCCAGCCCAGTTCCTGCCCTGTGCAGCCCCACCCACCTGTGGAATGAAACTATGTGGAAAAACCAATTATGTGTAACTATGGAGACTGTTCTGGGCCCTCTCCTTTCTCTCTGTTTCTCTCTGTCTCTCTCTGTCTCTCTCTGTCTCTCTCTCTCTCTGTAAAAAACAATAAAAACAATAAAAAATAAAAATAAAAAGAAGAATAATTATGTGTCAAATGAGTTAAAATACATCCCTCAATGCTGAGCACATCAAAAATGTGTAAATGATTGTAGTTTTGATTGATCTATTGACCTCATAGATCTACCATTTTTCTCTAAGAATGACCAAAATAGATCTTAAAAACCTATATACACTTATGCACACAGTGAAAGTGAAGGCATAATTTACAAGTTTGGTTATAAAGTTTAAGTCATATATACTCAATATTTCTGGCATAAGTTTTTAAAAACATTTTAAAAGTACAAAAAATATATATTTTATTATACCTCACTAAACAAAATATTCTTCCTCTTCTCTCTTTCTATACATATACATACATATACACTTGCACATACATATACTATATATGTAAAACACAGACACGTGCACACATATTCATGCTCATACATACTCATACACATGTCTTGGCATTTTAATCATTTTGCATTTAAGAGAACTAACACATGCCTAGAGAGAATGTAATTAGGGTTATTATAGGCCATTTTTTACCATTTTAAAATATTTTTGCTTATTTGCAGTGCATATTTAACTCTGTATTTATACTGTCTCAAATTTTGAATGTGCACAATAATGGATTTTTGGATTAAATGAGGCAATATATTTGTACCTCATCTGTGAATTTTATGCATTAATTTATAGACTAATTTGCATGTTGAACAGATATTGATACAGTCTCTCGTGTGTGAGGATGATATTGCAGATAATGGAAACAAGAAAGTAGCACTGATCAAGAAAGGCAATGTTTCTCACCCCCTAAAGCTTTCAGTGCATTTTAGAGACAAAAATAAATATACAAAGCAAGCTAATATTAAACAGTGTTAATGTTAGGAATAACATTCACTTGAATGTTATTTAGACTTTGAGTACTACAATAACTCAGTATAAAGGCCTCTTCGCACAAAACAATCTGAGTTATTGTCTGAAGAGGATGACAGCTATAAAATGACACTTTGAGAGAAGGTGAGAGAGAGAGAGAGAGAGAGAGAGAGAGAGAGAGAGAGAGAGAGAGAGAGAGAGAAGGGGGGGAGGGCCCAGAGCAGTCTCCATAGTTGTACATCATTAGTTGTGACAAGGTTTCATTCCACACAGGTGGATGTGGGACTGTGCATAGTGGGCCCCACCTGGGGCCTCCCACATGGGAGGTGAGAGCCTTTGTCACCGTCCTGCTGGTGAGCCATTGCACAGTTCAGCATATGGGTTTGCATAGGTCAGGCTGGCTGGGGCTAGGATTTCTTTCCTGGACTTCAGAGTTGCAAGTCAAGTGCTCAACGGGCTGATCTATCCTGTCATCGCAGGTGTGGTTTCTGGTGTGGTTAAAGAGATAGGCAGTTGTCTAAGCATGTGAAACAGAAAAGGCCAAAATAAAACACTTTAAATGTTATTTAAAATTTTAACATAAGCCACTGGAGTTTCTAAAAGGGAAGTGAAGATCAGATTTACCATTTAGCAAAGATTCCCTACCTTGCCATTTCAAGGAGATAAGGTAATCAGGGCAGTTAGGAACCTTACTGAATTTCAGTCAAGAAATGATGGAGACTAGCTTAGCAAATTGGAAGTAGAAATGGGGAGAAGTGGATACATTTAGAATATATATTAAATATTAATTCTAAAATTAGCAAGAAGGCTCACGTTGCAGTGCCAGGGACCGAGGATCGAATCCTGGCCCCGGCCCGTGCGGAACCATATGCTGAACTGGGAGCTCCCCCAGTTCAGTTCTCTCTCTGTATCTCTCTCTCTCTCTATCTCTCTCTCTCTCTCTCTCTCTCTCTCTCTCTCTCTCTCTCTCTGTGTCAAAATAAATAAGTAAATAAATAACTATTAAAATTAGCAAGAAGGTTCAATATGAATAGCATGTGAATATAGAGTGTGTGTCATGTGATTTGGTATTTATTCTCATCATCATTGCATCAGTCTCAGAATGACTATGACTTATTATAAAGCAGCTTTAGTAGAGTAGTAGAGACAGATGTCCTGGGTATAGGAGAAGTTTCATAAACATTATGTACTTCACTGTTTTAATCTATGAAATGGGAAATAATACTATTACATAACACAAGAGTTGGGGGCTTGATTAAAATGTGTGAAGTGCTAATGTTAGTGCCCAATACTAGTAAATGGTATATAATTTTCAAAACAAAACAAACAAAAACTTTCACAGTGTAAAGTTTTTCTGATAAAGTTTTTTTGTTTGTTTGTTTGTTTAGCCAAATGCTAATCAAAACAAAACAAAACAAAACAAATCAAAACAAAACGAATCCAGGTCCTGGAGTTGAGGAGTGCCTTTATTACATTGTGCTTTGGGAAAGAATGGTTTAAATTGTTTCAAAAAATTTTCCATTTGCTATAGGTAAAAGTGGCAGAATAAGGTGAAGTGGGGGTCATTCTATGACAAAAAACACTGTTTGTAAGGAAGGAATATTTATGACTTTTGAATGGTTACAGGAAACTATCCTGAAAGTTCATGCATATGCAGGATGGGGTGGAGCTTAGTGATCAGCTGATGCTTGAAATTTGATTCAAATCTCCGACATATATGCAGGAATGTGAACAATCTTTTGCAAGTTGGCCCCCAACACAGGCTAACTGCTCAATGCTTGTCTCATTCTTTGTCCAGCTGTAATTTAATTTAGACCATCTCAGAAGTTTTTACTTGTCAATAACATGATTAAAACAATAGTTAAATAATAACTCAGTATTTTTGAGTATTTGCTCTGCAGCATCAATATGATTCAATGGAAAGAAAAGTGAGTTTGAAATTCAATAAAATTATACTTGAACTATTGTTCCATATGGCATCATTTCTTTGTTGTTTTGAACATATTGCTTCTTTATAAAATGGGGATATTAAATCATATAAATTACAAGGGTAATGTAAGGATCCCATGTGGCATTTGCCAATCATTCAACACTGTGATTGGCACTGGGAAGAAACTTAAATATTAGTTACTGTGGTAAATTGAATGTTTCTAATTTTCTTTTTGAGACTTATTTATTGTTTTTGACAGAGAGAGAGAGAGAGAGAGAGAGAGAGACAGAGTCAGAGACAGAGAAAAGGGGGAGGGCCCAGAACAGTCTCCATAGTTATACATCATTTGTTTTTCCACATTGTTTCATTCCACAGGTGGGCGGGGCTGCACAGGGCAGGAACTGGGCCGGGATCTCGCCCCAGTGAGAACTGAACTGGGGGCACTCCCCAGTTCAGCATATGGGTCTGCATGGGCTTGGGCCAGGATTCCATCCTAGGTCCCCAAGGCTGCAAAGTGAGCGCCTAACCCACTGAGCCATCTTGGCTTCCCCTGTTTCTAATTTTTTATTCCCTCCCTTCTATGAAATTTACTGACATTGATCTTGGCTATGTAACTTTTTTGGTCAAGTATGCATATATATTGTAGACAGGAATCAAGGCTAGTGTTTATAAGTTCAGGTTTTGGCTCACCCTCATGTGTTTCTGTAATGTATCATGATGAGATGACTAAGGCTCATGCTGGTCCAAGTAAAACAAGGAAATGTATGGAGCATATCTGAAGCAAATCTGAAACCTGTAACCGAGCTAAGTGATGCCACCGTCAACTCAAAGACATCTGGGCATAAAAATAAAGGTTTACTCTTGCAATACATTGGGCTTTTGAAGAAGTTTGGCTTGCAGTTTTAAGGTAGCCAAAGTTGGTTAATATATTAGCTTTTCTTCCTTTATTTCTTTTAAATCATGCCATTTACCAATATTTGAATTACATACAAAACCTAATTATTCACAAGACTTAAGGAATTCTCAAATACAGCTCTCTAGAACTATGAACAAAAAGGGACTATGTAATAAATCTGATACACTCAGTGATCAACAGTGACCACACAAGCTAGTCTAATCACAAATTCCTAACCGGACAAGTCATAGTAGGTAGTCATAGCCCAGGCCTGTAGCTTCCTTAGCAAACATCAATCTTTACCTTAAATAAGCTCTGTTCATTGTTCTTATGCATCTAGGATAACATACATTTGAAATATCACAATAATATTTTCTTCTAGATCTCTTTAAAGACACAACCACGGGCACCAGAGCAGACCACAGTCCCCTTCATTGCTATCTTGTTCCCCATGCATCATCTCTGCATTCTATACATGTTAATTGCTAACTATCTTGTACCCAGCAATGTACAAGAAGTGTATATTTCTCCACTCTGCTTTTTATCTAATCCTAGAGATTTCTCCATTTTGCTTCCTCTTGCCTCCTTAATCTACCACCAGTAGATTCCATGTACTTCTCTTGCTTTTCTCCTTTGAGTCTAAATGCATAAAGGAAATGCAAAACTGCCATTCCCTAGATCATTTTCTCAATCCATTAAAATTTTTTTTTCAGGCATGTTCTCAAACTGTTGACTCAAATAAACCCTCATAAAATTTTTCTATAGACTGGACATTCATTCACTGACAGGAATTTAAACTGTAGTTTATATGAATTATCAGTAAACTAGGATTTGTTAATAGTAACCCTGTCCCCAGCACTGTGGTAGACTCTCTTGAAGAAAAAAAACCAAAACACATTAAATTTGACAGACTTCTGATGTCTCACTGGGAACATGCTATGAGTCCTTAAAGAGGTCATATTTCCCAGGCATGCTCCAAAACTCTGAGATGGAGGAAATGGAATGAGAATAGTTTCATAGACAATGCTGGCATTGACTTCTACATAAATTCTTAAGCACTTTAGCCCTACAGCTACTGCTATGAAAAGCATAGGTATTCTTATTCACTCCCTGACTTTTGCTTTTTTTGAGGATTAAGGAGAGGCAGCCTCCTTTCGAGCCCCAGGCCTGTTTCCTGACTCCACACTCATCTTCCCGCCTAATGGGACCTGCGGCCCTCAGAGGCTACCGACCAGACAACCTTCAGTGGTTGATCAAATTCATCTTCTGACTATTGTTTTTGTCTCTAATGAGCCAAAGTGACACTTTACATTGAACTTCAAAGAGAAAGAGAAAGGGGAAAGCTATTGATTTACTGTTTTATTAAATTTCTGATTGGAAACAGAAATGAGCTGTGGCCTTCTATGGAAAGTCACCCATCTTTCACCTCTGAAGTTTTCGGATTTGAACTTGGTGAGTTATTTATCCCAACTTTGTCAGGCTCGGTAATTGCAGACACAGAGCTTTCAGGGAGATTGGAACTCATCTGCTAACAGAAGAATTCTGACTAGATGTAATCAAGGTATCTTTTCCAATCTTTAATTGGACTTCCACAGTGAAGGAAAGAAGATAGAAATAGAGAAATAAAGAAAGGGAGGAAGGAAAAGAGAGAGGAAGGAGACAAGAGAGCAGCAGCAGTCTCTTGAATAATTAGTATAAGCCAAGCTTGTATTATATACTTCATGATATATGATGTATAGGTATTGATATACTCAGCTGATTCTAGATGTTATCCCTGAAACTACATAGTAATTAGATCCATTTTACAGATGGGAAATTTAAATATATGGCTTCATAGCCTATAGCATGCTTATCCAACCCACAGCTCACAGCCCACATGCGGCCCAGGATGGCTTCGAATGCTGCCCAACATAAAGTCATAAACTTCCTGAAAATATTTATGAGATTATTTTGCTGTATTATTATTATTTTTTCTAGCTCATCAGCTATCGTTAGTGTTAGTGTATTTTATATGTGGCCCAAAACAATTCTTCTTCCAATGTGGCCTAGGAAAACCAAAAGATTGAATACCTCTGGCCTAGAGCTAATAAGAACCTAGTATTTAAATATGAATAAAATAATTAAATAAAATAATAATTTCAAAAATAATGATCTCATTAACCTTTGTAACAAGTATCTGAAGGTTTTCTATTATTATTCACCTTCAGAGAAAACAGGATAATGTAGTTTTAACATGTAAAAAGACTTACAGCTTATAAATGGCAGAGCCATGTTTAGACTGAAGTTGCCTTACTACAAAGCTCCTGCTTTTCTACATCTAATTAATGAATGTATTTACATTTAATTAGATTATAAAAACAAAACTCACTTGTTTTCTGAATATGTTTTGGGAGAGAAGTGCAGTTAGTGATTAGAAAAAACTTTGAGCAGTACAGTGTTTGTGTTGGTTCATATATTTGTGTAATTTAAATAGTTTCCAAGTTCTTTTTTCCCAACAGTTACAAAGTAAAATCTCTCTTTCCCACCTCTCAACTAACCACTAATTGCATTTTTTCTAGTTAGCAGATATTCACAGTTTTCCTTTCTGCTAAAGAAACAAGGTTTCAGTGGCAATTAGGGAGAATTGTTATGATTTCTCCTTGTACCTAACTTTGATTTCCAACAGTGCATTATATCCCTTTAGCTTCAGAGTATAAGAACGCTGAAAGAAAAATAATACCTTTTGAAAATTAAATACCACTGAGTTTAAGATACAGTAATCTTTATTAAATCTTTCTCTGGGCAAAACAAAATTGATGATATGTAAAAACAAAAACAAAAAAATAAAACAAAATACAAAGTTGGTTTTCTTTAAACAAATATAAAACATTAGAAGAATTAGGTAAGGCAGGCAGGAAAGCAACTATATTTCATGATATGAGAAGGATTTCTTAAGTTTCACCTCACTTAAAATTTCAAGATTCAGTCATTTCTTTGAGTTGTCAATTTGTGAAGAGTCCTTGTTTAAAATAAAAATTGTTTTTGAAGTGATTGAAGGGAACCAAAGTTTTACTATTCCATAATATGCTTTTTGGGATATTGATGTTTAAAGCTAGTTATTAAGAAATATGGGTCGGCTGGGATAGCTGAGCGTGTTGAGTGCTCGCCTTACAACCATGAGTTCTGGGGATCAAATCCCAGCCTGGCCCATGCGAAACCCACATGCTGAACTTCAGCGCAACTGGTTACCACCAGGATGGTGGTGAAGGTTCTCACCTGTCATGCTGGAGACCCTCGGTTTAGTTCCCACCCTGCATGGTCCCACGTCCACCTGTGTGGAATAAAACTATGCCACCAGTAATGACATACAATATGAAAACTGCTCTGGGCCCTCTCCCCTTTTCTCTCTTTTTCTCTTTCACTTTCTCTCAAATAATAAAGGAAAGAATGAAAAAAAGAAAGAAAAGATAGGAAGAAAGAAAGAAAGAAAAGACAGATAGAAAGAAAAAGAAAGAAAGAGAGAGAAAAGACTCAGAAAAAACTTGTAGATCTCCCCAGCATATAAACTTTAACTACCCAGTGAATCTTCAGGTGCCATATTATAGGGCAACCTGGCATGTACACTCAAAATAAATGCTGGATATTTTCTCCTGTTCATCTGTCTAGTGTTAATTTGATTATGAGCCCAGCTAGAAGAATTTAGAAGGTGAGAGGAAAGTTATATTTTTTGTCCCATACATGATGAAGTGTGAAGCTGTGTGTGTGCGTGTGTGTGTGAGTTGTGTGTATGTCTGCATGTGTATATGTGAAAGAAAGAGAGAGAGAGACAGAGAGTATGAGATCAATGTGTATTTGTGGTGGCAGGTGGAAATCTTGAGACATTTAGTGCCTTTATAACTTTAGCGCTCATCTATCTAGATACTATAGAGTTGTGCTTTCAAGAGACGACTCAAAGTACTGAGATGCTTTTATTAGTTATGTCTTTGGCACACTACACCCCTGATTGACTTTCACCTAAATTCTTACCTGTGATATCTAGTTGTAGAAGACTTCACTAACAGCATTGGGATTTATCTAAAGTTGCTTTCATGTAATGGCAGTGGATTTATAGGCTGACCAGATGTCCCAGTTTAAGTGGGACAGAAAACAATGCTACTGTCCCATTTCTAACAGTATGTATGGTCAGAATACTGACACCTTAAATTAATCCAGTAAGACTAGGCTGACAATACATACTGTTTGAAATGAGACAGTATCATTGTTTTCTGTTTTGTATAAAAAGGTATGTCTGGTCAGCCTACTTATAATGTAGTAGAGAGTAAAATAAATAAATAAATAAATAAATAAATAAATAAATAAATATATATATATATATATATATATATATATATATATATATATATATATATATATATAATCACCCAAAACAGCTCAGGGTTAGAAGAACTGCTCTATACTATAGGAAATAAATACTCTATAAATAAAACAAATATTTTACTTACTTCATCAAAATATTGTACTGATGTTGTTTCAATAGTCATCCATAAATATACAAGTATATAAGCTAATTACTAAGTTTTTATTTCACCCTACTTTAGCTATAAATTTAAATCTTGGCATTTAATCATAAAGCAAAATGAATATCTACCTCAATAAATAACTAGAAGTCTTCTTTTTCTGATCACGGTTGAGGTCTGGCACGCAGGACACCTCTTCTTTCTACACGTGTGCTTACTTCTTAACCCCTGACACCA
>PVKE010011495.1:0-40148 GCA_004027555.1 Craseonycteris thonglongyai | reverse complement strand
TTCTTAAAGAAACTGTAATTTTATATATATATATACACACATATATATACAATCACATAAATATTTTATCTTCAAGTATATTTTTTCTTAAAGAAACTGTAATTTTTTAAATAAATAAATAAATAAATAAATAAATAAATAAATAAAGGAAAGGCTGCCAGGATAGCTTAACAGGTTGAGCACTTGCCTTGCAGCCACAAGGTCTAGGGATGGAGTCCTGGCCTAGGCCCGTGCAAACCCATAGGCTGAACTGGGGTGCACTTCCTACACGTCGAAGGCCCCAGTTTGGTTCCTGCCCTGCGGAGCCCCACGTCCACCTGTATGGAATGAACCTAATACATAGAAACTAATCATGTACATCTGTGGGGACTGTTCTGGGCCCTCCCTTCTCCCTTCTCTCTGTCTCTCTGTATCTCTTTTTTTCTCTCTCTCAATCAATAAAATACATCTTTAAAAAAAAAACCAGAAAATGATGTCTAATATGTAATTTTATTTTGGAAATCAACATTTTATTGCACTTTCCCCACTCCTCAGAAATTTATTCTATCAAATTTTCTACTTTGACTTTGCTGACACCTCCAAGTCATTATCTTTCCTCAGGATGCTTTTTGGTCAAATGTGTTCCTTTTGGCTAGGAGCCATATCATACAAGAATGACATATCAGACTTCAGTGAGAAATATATAGGAATAAAAGAATAGGTGAAATGGGGAAAGATACTGATTTAAATAATGTGCACATTGTTGTCAACATTTATTAAGTATGGAAATAATTGTAAATACTATATATACGAATAACACTGGTCATTTTCCCTTTACCCATTGCTCTATCCCTGTGCACTAAGGAATTAACTCAACAGGATTGGGGATCCAAACCTTGCACATTCCATTAAAAAGTCTGCCTGACTCCTCGAGATAACCTAAAAGCCCTGCATATGAGGTTTTTGTTTGTTTGTTTTATCAGAGATCTTGGGCCATGCCATGTTGTTTGTACTAGCAATGTGATTTATGGTAGGGACTTTGGGCCCTGTGGTATCAGTTTGACCTTTAACGGAATTGAAGAATGAGACTAATACCAGCCACATGCATAGCCATGCTTATTTGACCAACCTCAACAAAAACCCTGAACACAAAGGCTAATTATAATTAGCCTCTTTGGTTGGTAATACATAACGTGTGCTGTCATATGTACATCATTGCTTGGGAGAATTAGGAATTGGTATGTATCCCTGTGGGAAACAACTGAAAGCTCATGTCTAGTCTCAGCAGGACTAAACCTGACCCATCTTTCAACTTTGCTGGTTTTACTGTGCATTTTTTTCCCTTAATAAACTATACCTGTAAGTATAACATCAGTTATGTATTCTTTGAGTTTTTCTAGCAAACCATCGATCTTGAGGAGGGCTCTTGGAGACCTGCAAACAAAATTTCTAATAAGTCAATTTGCAAAATTGTAAAGTAGTCTCACCAAGTTTTAGAGGATACTCATAACCTAAGTGCCAAACCTCAGAACTGCTTTTATTTTATTCTTGTATCAGACTAAATAAGAATTCATTAGTTCAGAGATTTCTATTAACAAAAACACTTGTAAAATGTCTGAACAATTAAGAGTCTGTTTCTGAGCAGTCTAGTGAATATTTAAAAAGTGAATCACAGATAAAATTTGTAAATATTTATCAGTCATGCCACTTTTATCATGAATGGCACATGTATAAGCTTACATCAGACTGGCCCAATTAAGACAACTCTAGACTGGCCATGGGTGAGAATCACCCATCTGTTAAATCTGGGGTACTCAGATCTAGAAGGAAAGACACTCTGATATCTATTGATTATTTAGGATTTGAAGTAGCAACCTGCTCACTAAAATTCTCTGTTGTTACATCTAAATTTGGAATCAGATAGAAATGGGTTTGAATTCCTTAGTTAAGTCACTTAAGCATCCAAGCCTCAGTTTTCTAATCCAAATACAGAGATTCCATATTTATTTTAATAAATATATATCAAGTTCTTATCACATGCTATGTATTTTGCTGGTTTTAATAATTAGATACTAAGAGAATTGAGTGAGTGATATAAGTAAGGCAGCTTTCTTGTGGTTACTTCAAGATCTAATTACTCTTAGAGATCAATTTTAATTTTTGTATATTACTTTTAAATATCAATAAATATGTTAAACATTCATTTGATAGACTTTTAATCTTTAAAAATGCACTTCTTTTTATAAACTCTAGTCATTCCCTGTCTCCTTCAGACATGATTTGTGAGAAAACTCTTAACACTACCTCTCAAGTATACTTCCGAGAAGTATAGTAACAATTTTATTAAATTTATTTCATTACCAATTTTACAACTGTCTGATTATATACTGTTAATGGGATATCATTTACACACAAATGCTGATCCACATCTACTATAATCATTACTAATGATGATCTCATATCAGTAAAATATACAATTACACAGAAAACATTTAAACACAGGCATGGTTTTCTAAGTAATTCAGTATTGTGGTTCCTATAAAGTAAAATGGGAAAAGAAAAAAACACATAAATGTCAAAAAAGTAAATTACATTTATAGTATTTTATTTGCAATAAAAAAAGATTTATTTTATGAGAAGCAGGTAGAAACATTATTTTAAAATGAATTGAAAAATTTCTAAGTTCCACTTAATATTAACACTTTCAAAGTCAACATTTTTCTAAACCTTGGTCTAGTTTTTTATAATGATTTCAGATTCTGGAGAAATCTAGTATAAGAAGAGGTTCTTTGAGTATAATTGTCAATAATAACATTAATGTGCATTTTTTTTTTAGTAAAAATGGAAATTATTAGGCCTACTTTAGCCTTCTTCTCCCAACACTACGCTACTGTCCATAAGATCATTTACAGTCCTTCCCAAATCATTTTGGTGAGACAATCTGGCTTCATAAAATGGAAGACTTATTTTAATCTAAACAAATTAATTCTTTATCTTATATATCCTCAATTGAACATGTTTAATATGTTTTTACTGTATTCAGTTTAATAGTCTGAGATAGTCTAGCTCAGAGGAACTACCTAATGCTTGGAATTCTGGGAAATAAATAAGAGTAAAAACAAGTAAATATTGTTTTAACGTAACTTTTGTATTTTAAAATACTAGAATTCATCCCATATGTGAAAAATTAATGATGAGAATGTAATATGGGTGCAATTCCCTGATGCCAACCACAATCTGAAAAAAAGAGACAACATGAATTCCACAGAAAGCCAAGTCAGATCCTTGCCTATCCAAGTCCTTTACACAAAATCTAAAGACCTACCAAAGGAAAGGGACTAGGTAAAAAGCAGAGATTGAGGTAAGCCAAAGTGCATTTATTTTGAAGAAACGTCTGGAATACTTGCCATTTGTCCTAAAAATTAAATTCTTCTGTTAATCCCTATGATTTCCCCCTCCTCTTTCAACAAGTATAGAAACCAGGCCTTCTGGCAATAGAAAAAGACCCTCTCCCAAAGATGCACTTTGTTCACCTTACAATGATGTATATATAAGGCAGAAGCATCCCAGATTTGACTGAGAAAACCCATGTGAATTGTCTGCTGCCTGTTATTGCTTCCAAACTGCTGGCCACTTGCAAATATGATTCTGTTTATAATCCATCCTTCTCTGCTGCTCTCAGGGAGACAATGTTCCCTGTAGCTCCAGCTGCGACCATATGAGCCCTTACGCTGCTACCGCCAAGGAACAAATCTCATTTTATTTTCAACTCCAACCTTACATCAAGACAATAATTTTTAAAAAGGTACTGGTAGTGTGAGAAAAATAGTGTTGAGTTTCTAGAAAAAATTTGCCATGTCCAAGAAGAAATACTTCAAGAGATTCTGTAGAGAAGAATCATGAGAAAGAGCTTCTATTCAGAACACAGAAGTTTTGTAATACCTTGTCATACTTTACTATAAAATTGTCCCTTAGTTAGTCTCTGTCCCAGCAGACCAAGCTCCCCAAGTTGGTGCACAGGCTTGGCATCTAGTTAGCATGCAAAAATGTTGATAGGATAAATGAGTGAATGAATTACTAGTGTTTATGACTGACTAAACTGCTATATCTTGCTTCTTATTCTCATTTTATATTGAAAATAGATTCCATTTATTTGAGGATGTAGACTGTCCTTATTACTCTTTTGAATTCAATACTTTGTGTCTCTTCTCTTAAAACACATAAGCAGTTGTTATTGGAGAGAGAATGAGTTTGATCCCCTGGGTACTTACTTTTGGCAATTTATGGAAGTTATGCTTATAAAGACTTGGGGGTAGGAGAGCTGTTACTGGTACCTAATGGGTAAAGACCAGGGATGCTCTTGACTCTTAGCATACACAGGGAAGTCCCCACAGTGGAGAGTTATTTGGCTCAAAATGTCAATGATGTTGAAGTTGAAAAATATTTTTAAAAAATTTTTGTTCTTCTCCACTAAAGAGTTTTAGAAGGCCTTGGGGGTTTTTCTCTCTGGGTTGAAGTTGTAATATCTACAGACTCTGAGCCTTATGATGAGCATTGTTTCTCCTCTTAACTTCATATTTTGTGCCTGTTGCCACCTTTTTCAGCTAATTAGCTTCAGCCAAATATCAATGAAGTTGCAACCTGGAGAAAATCAGCACATAGCCCAAGGGTGTCCACATTCATTCTCTAGCCTTCATCTCAAGGAAAAATGTGAGTACAGAAAAGGGTTATGATGTTCCCATCAGGTTTTTTTGTTTGTTTGTTTGTTTGTTTGTTTTCTTTTTTCAAGGACGAACTGCCTCTTTTCACTGTTCTGAAATTAAGTTTTTAAAATGCAAAGGTACTTCAGGAGAGGCCTGGATCTCCATCATTAAAAAGGAACCCAGTACAAGCTGGACACACCCGTTTTGCTCTGCTCTTGCTTTGAAAAACGTAAAGGCAAGTTTTAGAGTGCGAGATGCATTTGGGGTTTTTCTTTCAGCCTTTTCTGGATGCACAGTTCCATGATAAATTAGAAACATAACGTGAAAGAGGAAAAATATTAGCTCTTTCCTTCCGCCTAAATGTTTGCTCTGAATTTAAATGACCTAAGTTAGAGAAAATTAATTGGCTTTTGGAATCAGAATTAGGTATAGATTAGTAACTTTCTGCTCTACACCATGTGCAATTACTTATAAAAAGCTAAATAAATTTTATAAATGCAATCATAAAAAAAAAAAAAAAGAAAGAAATAACCTCTGTTTCCCTGACTCTAGCTCTTATAAGGCAGAAGGGTTTGGGTTCCAGGGCTATAGAGATGAGCTGTCTTAGACAATTCTATGTTTCTCTGTACTTTCCTTGCTGTGTTTGCTTTTGATTTTTCTAGGCTCCAGGTTAATCACAGAGATAGCTTGAACCCTGATCTTATTCCTCTCTTCAAACCACAAAGTTGGTTGTTGAATTTTGACTTTTCTCTAGCTTACTGAACACTTAATTCAAGTCTAAAATCATCATTATCCACTCTAAAATGCAACGCAGGAACAAGCCAACATCTGAGGTAGCTGAATTAACTTTGTCAAACCTCACCTGCTTGAATTGATAACTCTTAATCACATTCTATGTTTTGTTGACTTTATCTACACATTCTGATTCTAGTAATAGAAGAAATAACTCAAACCTTGGTTACAATTAGTACCTCTGCTTAAAGTCCTAAAAACATTCATGGATGTCAGAACGGCTCAGCAGGTTAAGTGCTCACTTTACAGCCCCAGGGTCTGAGGATCAAATACCGGCCCTGGCTCATGCAAACCCATATGCTAAACTAGGGTGTGCCCCGAGTTCAGTTCTCGCTAGGACAAGCTTCCCATTCAGGAGGCCCGCAGCCCAGTTCCAGCCCCGCACGACCCCTCACTAACCTATGTAGAACAACCATGTTGAAAACTGATGATGTACAACTATGAAGACTCCTAT
The DNA here is from genome assembly GCA_004027555.1 of Craseonycteris thonglongyai. Classification (NCBI taxonomy): domain Eukaryota; kingdom Metazoa; phylum Chordata; class Mammalia; order Chiroptera; family Craseonycteridae; genus Craseonycteris; species Craseonycteris thonglongyai. The sequence goes on along the minus strand of PVKE010011495.1, from coordinate 34,220 downwards.
GGTTCTTCCCTCTTCTCTCTGTCTCTCTCTGTCTCTGTCTCTTTCTCTCTCTGTCAAAAACAATAAAGCAAATCTTTAAAATAATTTTAAAAACATTCATAAAACCTCTATTCAATAATTTTTCTATTAATGAATATCTACTAAGTACTTTTGATATCCTAGACCCAGGGTTAGGTAAAATGAGGAGCAATAGCATTAATAGAGCAAAGTTTACTTCCAAATAAATAAAATAGAATGATAATGGTGGAAGAAACATAAAGTTCATTATTTGGCCGCAACGTGGCCAAAAGTTGGCCTATATGTGTGAGTTGGAAATGGCAGAGCTACCACTATTCATTGTAGCAAAGGCTTAGGAAGACTGAAATATTTCAGAGGATTTGTCCTTTAAGACCTACTCAGTCTACACTGGAAGAATCCAGAAGACTTACCTTTGACCACTGTGAGAAACACATTTTTGAAAGAGCCAAAGCATTCTGGTGAGCTCTGTGATCTCTCATTTTCCATAACCAGACCACATAGAGGGAACAGCTGTCACAGAGTTGGGTAACGTAATTGCAATAGGAGTAATCAGGATGATCTTTCTCATGCAAACCTAAGGCATTGACTAGTTGATCATAGTGTTGCCAGAAGTGAAATAGGAAGCTTACTAAATTGTCACTTGATTTGTATAAGCAGAAAAGTGTAAGTCAAGTGAAGAAAAACCTGATTGGAATCATAAAAACTATCATGGCCCCTCCATTTCCAGACTTGATCTGGTTTTCAGACCCAGAATCACTTGAATTAAGTAGAGACTAGCTCCCCTTAACACCTGTTCTAGAATATATGATTGGAATAGACATGGTCAGCAGCTGAAATACTGGTTTCATGACCTGTGGAATAAGGGCTATTATGGTAAGAGAGGTGAAATAATAGCTACTAGAACTACCTTTGCCTAGAAAAAGCATAAACCATGAAACAGTACCATGTTCTTGGAGTAATTGTAGAGATTATCACCACCAACAAGGACTTGGAAGATGCAGGGGAAGTGATTCCAACCATATCCTCATTCAACTTGACTATTTGTTCTATGCAGAAAATAGATGTATCTTGGAGAATGACAATGGGTGCTATAAGCTTAACTAGGCAGTGGCTCCAATTTCAGCTGTTGAATCAGATGTGGTTTCATTGCTTGAGCAAATTGACACATTTCTGGTACCTGGTACACAGCTATTGAACTGCAAATGCCTTTTTCTCATTCCTGTCAATAAAGACCATCAACCAGGTTGCTTTCAGCTGGAAAGACCAAGAATATACCTTGATTGTCCTTCCTTGGGGGTATATCAACTTCTAGCCCTATGTCCTAATTTAGTTCACAGGAATCTCGATTGTCTTTTACACAAAACAATGATCCATTACATTGGTAGCATCATGCTGACTAGACCTAGTGAACAGGGAGTAGTAGGTAACTACCTTAGACATACTGGTAATATATTTGTGCATCAGAAGGTTAGAAATAAATTTGAATAAAATTCAGAGACCTTCTACCTCAATGTCAAAATACCCTGTTTAAAATGAAGGGTAAGTTTTCTGACACCTCATACATTGAGTGGGCCACTAAATTGTGTCCATCTTTTGGGTTCTTACTCTGGCCTATTTACCCAATGATCTGAAAAAGCTACTAGTTTTACTGAGGGCACACAACAAGAGAAGGCTCTGCAGTGGGTCCAGGCCACTGTGCAAGTTACTCTGTTTGCGACATGGGATCCAGCAGATATGAGGGTACTTGGAGTGGTAATGGCGGAGGGGAATGCTGTCTGGAGTCTTTAGCGGGCCACTCAATGTGAATAGAAGCACAGACTCTTAGGATTTTGGAGCAGCCTTGCCATCCTCTGCAGATAATCAGCTCTCTTTTGATGAACTGTTCTTGGCCTGCTTTCGTGACTTATTAGAATCTGAACACTTAACAGTAAGTGTAATGGTTTGACCTGAGTTGTTTACCATGAACTGGGTGTTATCTGATTCACTAAGCCATAACTTGGACATTCAACATCAAATGGAAGTCGTACTTAAGTGAATAGGCTTGAGTAGGACCCAAAGGCACAAGTAAGTTACATAAACAAGTCACCCAAATGTCCATGGTTCCCACTAGTACTACATTGTCTTCTGTCTCTCTCAGCATTCATCTATGGTCTCTTAGCAAGTTTCCTATGATTACTTGACAAAGGGAAATTCTTGGGCCTGTTTTATAGATACTACTGCATAATATGCAGGAATCCCTCACAAGAGGATAGCTACAACACTATAGTCCTTTTTTGGAGCATCCCTAGAGGGCAGTGGTAAAGAAAATTCTCCCAAGTGACAGAATTCTGAGCAGTACACATGCTTGTTCACTTTGCTTGGAAGACGAACTGGCCAAATGTATAATTATATACTGATTTATGGGCTGTGGCCAATGGCTTGGCTTGATGATCAGGGACTTGGAAGGAAAATGATTGGAAAATTAATGACATGAAAAGTTGGGGAAAAGGTATGTGAATGAACCTCTCTGAAAGGGCAAAATATGTGCAGATATTTGGGTCCCATTTGGATGTTCGCTAAAGGACCTTAGCAGAGGAGGATTCTAACAATCATGTAGATTGGATGACACATTCTATGGATACCTGTGAGCCTCTTATTTCAATTCCTCCTATCAGCACTCAAAAGGCTCATGAACCAAGTGGTCATGTCATTAGGGATGTAGGTTATGCACGAGCCCAGCAACATACATAGACTTCCATTCACCAAGTACAATGTGGCCACCACCTCCAGTACTAAATCTGCCCATAGCTGAGACCAAAATTGAGAACAATATGGCATTGTTCCCTTGGGTTGTCAACTGCCTACTTGGTAACAGATTGATTATAATAGAAAACTTCCATCAAGAAAGTCAGCACTTTGTTCTTGTGGGAATAGATACTTACTTTGATATAGATTTGTCCTTCCTGTATCCAAGTTGTATCCACTCAACACTTCCAGGAGGAGAGGCAACAATGATTACATTGAACTAGAAGTTAAGAATGCCACCAGCCATTTTGAGATTCTTATGTTTCTGAGTCAGAAAACAAGGAAGTTAAAGTATTGGCCAAGATGATTGATCTCGTTCATCAAGGGGAAATTGGACTTCTCCATGAGGGAGGTAAAGAAGAATATGCTTACAGGATCCCTAAGGCTGTTCTCAGAATTGCCACACCCCATAATTAAGGTAAATTATAAATGATAACAACCCAATCTAGGCAGAACTACTAATGACCCAGACCTTTCAGGAATTAAGATTTGAGACACACCACCATGTAATCACCGGTTGAGGTGACTGCTGAAGCCAAAGGCAATATTTAATGGGTATTGGAAAAAGATCACTACCAATACCAGCTATGATCATGTGACTAGTTTCAGAAAGAAGGACTGTAGTTGTCATGAGCATTTCCTATTTATTTTGTCATGAACATCACTTCTGGATCTTTTGGCTAAGGTCGTGTATTTTGTCATGAACATGTTTGTGTGTGTGTGCTTGTGTCTTTTTCTTTTCTCTTATACCCTGACAATGTAACATAAGATATCTTGACTTTACATCATAGTATTTAAGTTACAGGATATCAAAAACAACAGTATATATAATTCAAGTACTTTATCTCACGTCCTTGGACAACAGTTAAGTGTATTTTCAGTTGTGTGCAGGAGAGTTGTATCATGTAGGTGAAATTGTAACACTGCTATTATATTTACTTGAAGATTAAGTGTAGTTTGAGAAGATGCATATAAGTAGCAAACTGATGAGTGGTAGACTTATGACTGTTAATTTTATTAGTCAACTTGATGGGGCCATGGTATAACCAGGTATTTGGTAAAGCATTATTCTGGGTGTTTCTGTGAGGGTGTTTTTGGAAAGGATTAACCTTTGAAATGGTAGACTGATTGTAACAAATCACCTTCCTAATATGGGTAACCCTCATCTAATCTGTTGAAGGCCTGAAAAGAACCAAAAAGCTGATCATCCCAAGAGAAAGAGGGAACCCCTTCTGCCTGATGCTTGAGCTAAGATATCATTTTTTTGTTGTTGTTAGTGGTGTTTTGTTTGTTTGTTTGTTTTTTCTTGCCTTTGGACTTCAACCTATTGGTTTTTCTTGGATGTTGCAGCCTGCTGACTTTTGAAATGGAATGAAACCATTGGTACTTCTGAGTCTTCTCCAAGTTTGTTTATTGAAGATTTCAGGTCTTCTCACTTTTCTTAATCTTTCATCTTCCAGGAACTTGGAAAGCCATACTGAGCAACACAGACATTGTACATGTCCTGGTACTCATAGTCTGAGATCTTTATAGTTGTTCAGTTCTATGAATAACATGAACTATGTCTGGTAGTATAAATAGCTTTTTTATTTTTTTTTAATTTTATTGTTAAATTTATCGGGGTGACATTGATTGGTAGCAATTAGATAGTTTCCAGATGTACAAGTCCACATCACATCACCTATGCATCGCATTATGTGCTCACCACCCAGAATCAGCTCTCCTTCCATCACCATATATCCAGCGTCCATTCCCACCCACCCCCATCTCAACTCTCCCTCCCCCCTCCTCCCCTTCCCTCAGGTAATAGTTTTTTACTTCATCTTATACATCCTGATCTTAGACCCTGTTTCTCATCCTTAATTTACGCTTTACACTTTCTTTGCTACTCCTTTCTTGATTTTATCTGCCTCAGTAGGAAATTATTGAGAATCTATGCTGAACAATAGAGAGTATTAAGTACTTTGCTGAAACACCTTAAAGAAGACTCTGCCCCTCCCTCAATGAGTTCAAAGCCTGCTGAAAGATCAATTAAATGACAGTGTTAACGTACAAATAAAAAAGTCATTTGATTAAAGGATATGAGGGAAGATTTCAAGGAGGATAAAACATTTTTAGATGATTCTTTAAGTAGAACCAAGTTTCCCACAGGCAAACAGATATAAGGTACTATTCAACTGAAGGTTGTGATTGAGCAAAAGTTTCAGATTACGTAATAACTACTGAAAATGAAACTGTGTGTCCCCACATGGTTAGGCAAGAATCCTTACTTTGGGAAAAAATACTAAGTGCTAATCCAGAAAGAGCCTAGAATGATGTACTGAGAAATTTAGAGACTATATTTCTTAAATCATCAAGATATAACATAAATAAATGTAGATATGTAAATATTGGAGCTATAAAGTATTTATAAAAATAATACTGCAAAATGGAAACTCTAAACCAGTTTTCAGGTCTTATTTCGTTCCCTGGTGAATTTGGGTTTCTATTGAGCTATAAAAATAAAGCATTTTTATGCTGTGTTTATTATGGAAAATCTCTCCAACCTGGTTAAATGAATTACATTTTCAACAACTTCAGATGACAAACTAATTTTACCTTTTCAAGCCCACTTTCATTGTCTTTTTTTAAGGAAAATCACCTATATTTGTCATGGCTTGTTCAAATTACCTCTCAATGTGGCTTTTATTTTAGTTTGCAATTTATAATTAGTACTTTGTTTATTTAGGTCTTTATAATCAAAAGATTTTTAGGATATTTTAAATAAGTTGAATCAGTATTTCATCAGAATATTTGGAAAACAGCCTTCTGAAATATTGTTGGTAGGTCTTGCTGAAACTTTTCTTGTTTCATTTGAGAACAAAAACTGAAAGTCACCATAAAAAATGCTTGTATTTAAGAAAATGTATGGTGATAGGTGGAGTTGGAAAAAGTTTAAATTTCTCATAAAATTTTCAATATTCTTTTTTTTATAAGATTTTATTTTATTGTTTTGAGCAAGGGAGGAGTGTGTGTAGGGAGGACCCAGAGCAGTCTCCTTATTATACATCATTAGTTGTGACATAAGTTTCATTCCATACAGGTGAATGTGGAGCCATGTAGGGTGGGAACCAAACTGGAGCCTCCTGCATGGGAGGCAAGAATCTTCTCCACCATCCCCTCAGATACCAGTTGCCTCACAGTTCAGCATGTGGGTTTGCGTGGGCCAGGGCCAGGATTCAATTCCCAGACCTTGTGATTGCAAGGCAAGTACTCAATCCGTTGAACTATCCAGGCATCTCTTCATCTCTAAATTTTTATGATTTGACATTTGCAGCATCTTTATACAAATTCTTGGTAAACATTAGCATAAATGAACATAGAAAACAATAAGTTTGTCTTTCCTATAACTCAGAGCATCCTGTTAGTTGTTGAATTTGGTTTCAGAATAGATTTTGTCCCATAAATATCCAGGGAAAGGTATTATTAAATATAATTCTCTTTGACACTTTGGTAACCATATTTGAAAAAGATGCTTAACTTGAAAAAAAGTTTACTTAAAAGTTATTCTAAGCTATTAAATATAGTACAATGTAGTGTTTAAAAAAATGTTCTGTAGTCCAGTGACCTGGGGTTACACTGTGGTTGTTCTCATTAACATGATACATGATTTGGGGTGTGTTAATTAACCTCTTTAAATGTCATTTTTTTTTAAAGACAAAATGAAAATAAAAATGAAACTTCCATCACATTGTTTCAAGAATTAAATGTGATAATAAATTCAAAGCACTTAATACCATGCCTAGTAAGAGCCTATTATCTACAAATTGTAGATGCCATTACTAATTAAAAAATTTTAAAACTTAGAAAAATATCTTTGACTTTTGAAACAGGAAGATATTTTACATCTCTGCAGTTATTGTGGCATTGCACCTATGTTCATGTGATAATGATTTCACACATGTACTTGTAAAAATTAGCTTATGCTACTGTCAATTTTGACATTTAATTTGTGATAAGTAGAGTTCACTTCCTTATTTAATGCTTGCTTATAAATATATTTTTCTCTATTTTATTCCCTATCCTTCTTTCTTAGGTTATTTTTAAGACATTGTTTCTAATTCTTTGACACCCCTTCCCCTCCCCTTCTCCACTTAAATCTGTGAAGCCTTGTAACTACTTCAAACATAATATTACAAAAGTGCTGTAAGTGACTTTCAAAACTGAACAAAAAGTATATGCAGCTTCTGTCTTGTTCTCAGAAAACTTCATCTTGATTTTGTAAACCTTCAGGTAAGAATTCCAACAACCCTGAGGCCACCATGTTGGTGTTTTGGTTGACAGTCCCAGATGAGTGTCACTATTCAGCTATCTCCACCAAAGTGCTAGATACACAGGTAAAGCATAGTCAACCCATTCACATACTAGATGAAACCGAGTAACCCTCATCTATACCACATAGAGTACAAAAACTGAACAGCTGATGTCTGACAAATTCCTGAGCCAAACAACCACAGTGTTTTATAAATATTTGTTGCTTAAGGCTCTCCATTTTGATAACTTGTAATGCAGCAGCAATAGATAACGGGAATGAGAACATTCTTAGAGGTTGCCCTTTACACACTCACCATTTTGACCCCCAAATCGTTTGCATTTGACAAATTGAGGCTGAAAATAATGGACCTCGTAATGAGGTAATTGCACATACAATTGGAGATAAGTACGTTCATTTTACGGAACAGGTAACAAAGTTATTACTCAAGGAACCCATTACAAGTGCAATTACTTTCAGACAAATTTCTGCCCCTTTGGCTAATTGTAGGCAGAAAATTTTGAATGAAAAATTAAATGCCTACTATAAACTCCTTAGAAATGCATTTCTTCATTAATCTGTACAGATTTCTCCTAACGTATGGCTATTAAATATTACAAGATTTCATTCAGTTAAAGTTGTATTCCTGGTACTTTGTTTAAGTTAAAGTAGTGTGATTACCCCTTTTTTAACTAAAATTCTTTTTGTTTTTGTGTTTTATTTTTTAGCCTTAACCATTATACACTATTAGAATGCCCTTTAATCTATTGAATGTGTCCAACCATGACAACTCCATTATGTTGGGTAATGAAAGAACACTGGTCTATTCATGGATTCTAAAGGAAACAAATTATGTAAGCTGCATTCTTTTTAATAAACATTATATGTTTATTACATGTAAAGAGAAATAGCATAGCCTGAGAGCATATAACTTGAACTACTATACCAAAATATAAACAATAAATGTCTCTACCCATTAATAAAAAATATGTATATTATATACCTGTGTGACATATCACAAAAATGGTTCAATTCTATATATGGTCTATAATCTTTATTTACATAAAAATATATTAGAAAACTAATGCATGCTAAAAAAAATGTTATCATTTTAATCTTCAGTATTTCATTTTGTAACTTATCTACTATTATACATTCATAACACTTTCAAATATTTACTAATATAAACAACGCACTAAAGAATATAATTTATATCTTTGTGCACTCATCCATTTATTTTTTAAGGATATGTTTCTAGAAGTGTTATTCATGTATCAAAATTTATACATGTTTGCTGAGTAGGATATGCCTCTTGCCACACGAATACTGAAGATAATTTCTAAATGATAAATAAGATAAATAAATGAAAAATATCATGCTTGAGTTTAGAAGATGGAGGCATTCTGTACTACCTATAAGAAAGTTAAATATATATTGTGCTTCATCACAATAATTGTTTAACTTGGAAATGAAGAAATGCTTATATGTAGTCAGCAGTACTGAGAGGTCATAAAGAAAAGTTGGGATTTGTATCACTAGTCTTTGAATTTCTGGAGATAATTATTAAAATTTCACTTTTATTAGATCTTGCTGCCATTTAGTGCAGTTGGACAAACGATTGCCGATTCTTGGGCCTGAGAAGGTGATGAGTTAGGTAGTTGTGGGGGCAGTTTCTGTTCATGGTGTTGTCATACATAATTTTATCACCCATCTGCATTTGGAAAACACTTCAGCAGTTTCTTTTAAACTTGAAAGTGCATATACCATTCATGAAACAATTCTAGGTCCAAACAAAATTGCCTTTTCTTAAGAGAAATGAATACATATGAATTTATACTTAGACACAGTTCATATTATATACAGATATGTACAGTTTTATATACACTCAATGCTATGATTTTCTTGTATTTTAGCCTGTTTTTAATTTTTTCTTTTGCAAATGGGATAGAAAAAAACAAGGGTCATATTAATTTGTTTAAATCCTTTCTTTTGTTTCAGAATATTCTTTCTTTTCATAATAACCTGTTTTTTTAATCTTTGGTATGAAAAGTCATGTTAGCTTTTGTTGTTGTTGTTCTTGAAATGTGATTTGTCAGTTCTGAGGACCACCTGTTCATCTTGGTTTTTCCCATTTATTGTACGTGTTAATTCTTTATATTTATATTTTTATTTTTTGTGTTTATATTTATAAATGATGGACTTGCTGAATAATAAAATTGAATTTGGTAATTAGTTTTATAAGCTTCCTAACATGTAAGTCTTTCCCCTGAAAACTTCTCCCATTCATGGGAAGATTGGCTTACCACACGGCATGTTGGCGCAAGATATGGATACTAAGAAGATTTGCTTTAAAATTTTTATATAAATATAATATTGGACCCTCCAGGACAAAAATAATTTAAGTCAGAAAATTAAAATTAAAAACTCAACCTACTAAAAATTAATTCATAATATGATTTATTGCTCATCAATGACATTTTCTTCTTTACGCTTCTGATGTGATACTGTGACTCCTTCCTTCTTCAAAATGACAATTTAAATCTCTTTTATATATTGTACCTTTTTTACCAATTCTACTTTTATGCAATATACATTTTAGTTTGTTGTCAAATATATATTTTATCTTGTTCATTCTTATCTTTGTTTTTACAAGCATATTGAATGACTTTTCAAAAACATGTTATTTTTAGAAGTTGGTGTGTGTGTGAGTGAAGGTCACCAAAACAAGTCTTAGAAAGTAAAAAAGGGAGAAAAGAGAGGAGATCGTGGTTTCTAAATACGTACAAAAGGGACAACACAAAAATTGATGTTTAATGCCTGAGGCCTGGAAGCCCTTGCCTCCGCCTTGTGGTCAACGCCTCTTATTACTTTCCCATGCAACTACAAACCAAATGACAAACATCTATATTTGAAGAAGGAAAAAAAAAAAATCTGAGTGTGTGCTTTTATTTTCATAACACTGTGCCAAGTCAGCTTTCTTCAAATGTCTGAGTGAGGAAGGCTTTACTATGAGGCAGCCAACTTGGTTCTAGAAACTTCTACTTCCTCTAAAATAATGTGTTCATTCACTTATCCAGAAGAGTTCTGGTTTTTGTTCTCAGAGAAAATTTGTTGCAAAGGCAAGAACTGACCTGTCTCTTCTAAAGTAAAGCTTTAATTATATACTTTGGTCCAGAACTCTCTCCACACTCTTTACTTGCCTCCTTGGAGCTAGCTCTATTGTAAAGAATGATCCTTCCCTACTATAACTTTCTTTTTATTCCTATTGCTGATTATGTGCTGTGGTTTCTGTGATTCTTATTTATTATTCTGTTTTCAATTTATATTTCCTTTTATTCATTGTTGCTATTCCTACTAGAGACAGAGAATAAGTTAAAAAAAAAAAAAAAGCCTAGTACTTCATCTACAACTTGATGTCGGCAGTTGGGTTTGAAATATTTATGAGGAGAAACCATCAAATATTTTTCAGACACAAAAAATGGAATCACAAGAACTATATTTGGGGAGGTGACTGTGGTGGCAGTGTGGAAGAGTTATCACATGTAGGCTGACCACCTCTTCTAGTTTCCCAAACCATACCTGGTTTACATCCACTTCTTTGAGTAGTCATTATTAATGCCACCTTTCACCCTCAAACAAGTCATATTTTGAAGATTGGTTTATATAATCAAAGACTAAATAATCAAAGTCTCTAGGAAAATGGCACAAATAAATACATGCAAAAAACATATCTAATGAAGTTCCTTATCTGTTTTACACATTTGACTGTAAACTTGATGATTGGACAAAGAAATTGTGGTACAATGAGTATTACACAATGGAGTATTACTTGGCCATAAAAAAACAGAATGAAATCTTACCATTTGCACTAGCATGGATGGAACTAGAAATTATCCTAAGTAAAATAAATCAGATTGAAAAAAGAAAAATGCCATATGATCTCACTTGTGGAATCTAAAGAACAGAATAAACAAGTAATCAAAATAGGGAGAAAAAACGAGTTTCCTTTGCTCAAGCAGGAACTCCAGATGATTAATAAGGGTTCTGGTTAGGAAGAGCTAATGGAAGAAATCTCCAGCCTCATCACTAAAAAATAAAATAAAAAGTAAAATAAAATAAGCTGTGCATAGAAGAAGTTATATGTTAAGAGATGTGTTGGGGAAGCTGGGATGGCTCAGTGGGTTAGGCGCTCAGTTTGCAGCGCCGGGGACCGAGGATCGAATCCCGGCCCTGGCCCGTGTGGACCCATGTGCTGAACTGGGGAGTTCCCCCAGTTCAGTTCTCTCTCTATCTCTGTATCTCTCTCTCTCTCTTTCTCTTTCTCTCTCTCTGTCAAAAACAATAAAAATTTTAAAAAAAAAAAAAAAAAAAAAAAAAGAGATGTGTTGTTACATAAAAAGAAATGTTGGGAAAAATCAGAGCTTGTTAAAACAGAAATCCATGATAAAAGCAAATGGAGGTATAGATGTGGAGCAACCGGAATGTTTATACATTGTTGCTGGGAGTATAAAATAGTTCAATCACTTTCAAGAACTGCCAGTTACTTTGAAAGTTAAATACACATTTACCAAATAACCCTACCCCTAAATATTTACCCAAGAGAAATAAAAATCTACAGCCACAAAAAGACTTGCACAAAATTGTTCATAGCGGATATATTCAAAATAGTCCAAAAGTGTAAATTACCTAAATGTCCATCAATGAGGAAGTAGATAAAGAAATTGTAAAATATTCATACAATGGAATAATATTCAGTAACAAAAAATATATACAAAGAAAGTGGATCTAAAAACAAAATATATACAATGAAGGTGAATCTAAAAACACTATGATAAGCAAAAGAGGCTAATTATAAAGAGCACACACAATATGTTTGAATTTATATGAATCCAAAATAAGAAAAACTAATCTGTACTGGAAAAAAAAAATTGTATCTGGTTGCCTATAACTGGGAAAAGGTAGAGATTTGATAATGAAATATATTGGGTGATAAAAATACTCTGCTTCTTGTTTGAGGTGATATTTATATCCAACTGTCCAATAAAACACTTAAGCTTTGAAAACATGTATAAGAATAGTGTCTTATTAAAATTATATCTGTAGCAATGTGCTAGAGACATTATTTATTCTGAGTAAGTATAGATATGAAAAGAAAAATTAGAATATCTTTGTGAGGAAAATGAAGAAGAGCATATATATTCATGGTAATGCCAGTGGAAAAGAGACAGAGAAGATGAATTTAATGTACTTGTGATGTAACTTTATTTGGCAATAGATATGAAAATTAGAGACACAGTGCGCTCAGTAGTGATAACGCTGATCCTTTTATCTTGGAAGCTAACTAGGTAAAGTCACTATCCAAGAAAAGGAACACAGGAGAGAGGAAGTAGTTATAATTCTTTTTGGAGGAAGCAGAAGAATGAAGATATGTTTAAAAAAAAAAAGAAAGATGAACATATAGCAAGCAAGATTGAAGGCATTGTGAAGACACTAAGGCACAGGAACTAGGGGTAAACTATTTTCCAGAATGTTTTTGCATATTCAGTCGTGTTTAAATTTGTACATGTATATTTATCTGTGTTGGAATACCTCATTTTGATTTTCTACCTTACATCAAGGTGATAAAGTCATATTCATATTTTATTTCTAATAGTTATTGTATATTATCTTTAAGTTGATTTAATCAAAGAATAGATAAAAATGATGACTTAGGTGGTGCCCTCAATTATTTTTTTTTAAGATTTTTTTTTATTGTTTTTGACAGAGATACAGAGACAGAGAGAGAGAACGAGAGATACAGAGAGAGAGAGAGAGAGAGAGATACAGAGACACAGAGAGATACAGAGACAGAGAGAAGGGGGAGGGCCCAGAACAGTCTCCATAGTTGCACATCATTGGTTTTTCCACATAGTTTTGTTCCACAGGTGGGCGGGGCTGCACAGGGCAGGAACTGGGTCAGCGTCTTGCCCCTGTGAGAGCTGAACTGGGGGCATTCCCCAGTTCAGCATATGGGTCCACATGGGCCAGGGCCGGGATTCGATCCTCGGTCCCCGGGGTTGCACAGTGAGCGCTTAACCCACTGAGTCATCCAGGCTTCCCCAATTATTCTTGAAGACTATCAAGTAGTGCTAAGCATAGACAAAAATTGATAGAGTCTCCTCTTTTAGATAGTCTTTGATCATGTATTTCACTCACATTTATAATTTTAATTTTATTACCTTACTCCTAATGACAGTGGTATGCAGGAAAAAATACTTTGGTTGATATTTTTACTCATAATGCTTTCCTAGCTTTTTAAGTTCAGAGGATATTTTGATATTGTGTTTCATAGGGCTCTAATTATGTCTTCATGAAGCCATAATTTTGCATACTCTTCCTTAATAATGCATTGTTTCATTGTTTTAAATTTTCACCCTAGAACTCATGGCCAGGACTGTCCTGCAAACTGAATTTACACATTTGTTTTTGCTTGAGGACCACTAAGAGTCTTCAAGCTAAAATAAAATAAATTCCTTTCTCTCATTTTCCTCTTGTAGTCTCTGCTTCATCCATTTATAACAGTAGCGTCTCCCAGAAGTTTTGAAAGCATTCTTTATTTCTTAGTAACTGACTATGTCATTCTAATCTAACATCAATTCCTGCTAATTTAATCTTCTAAATATCTCCCCAAATGGTACTCAAATACTACATCTAAATCACCACTTCCATGCTCACATCCTTAAAAGCTCTTACCAAACTACTGCAAATGTTCTCTAATTTTATTTCATGTATTTTAATGTTTTCTTCCCTCAATATAAGCTTCTACCTAGTCATCAAGGGACTATTATTACTCTCCTTCCTAAAAACTTTCAACTATTCCTTTTCACTTACAGAATAGACTCCAGGTATTTGATTAGCTCATTTCTACCTACCATCTTCTCTCACATCTTGCAATTCTGTATTCTACTATATGGCCCAATAATAGAGGAATGTATACTCCTTTGTACACAAAATGTCTCTTTGTCTAGTGGTTTACGGCCACTCAAAAGATGTTTTATTCTTGGGAAACAGATGCCTTAGAGGATATTCCTGGCTACATTTTGGGAGGTTTCTGTTGGATCTCAACAGTATATGGATTCACGAAATCCTCTGAAGAAGGACACATGTCTTTTCTGTTTCTCAGGATGAAGCGGTTAGAAAATAAAGTTCCTTGAACTAATATGTATTGCTCTTCTATCACCATTTCAAAGAATAGTCTAAAAATCACTTTTCTTACCAAAGGTGAAATAAGAAGCATGTGAAGGAAAAGGGTAAAAGAAATCCTCTTTGACATATTTAAGTCCTAACTTAGAATATAACCCTTTCTTTTCAATTGCAGAACATATTTAAGTACTTATGGAAAACTGTCTCCATGACATAGGTTTGACCTCTCCACCGGAGGATTTAAGGCAGGTTCTTTAAATGCTCCTATAATTACTCACCATCCTCTATACCTCTTTTCTGTTCAACATTGTCTGCTTAGCAACTACTTACAACTTAAGAGACCAGGACAAATGCAAACTTTAGAACTAAATATCCATCGCCTTCTGGGTGACCATCATGCTTTATGTTTTTTTTTGTTTTTCTTTTTTCTTTTTTCCACGGTCATTTTAAGATGCTAAGCTCTGTGACAGCCCTTTATAACCCTATTATTTCCGTGCATTGTATACCACTGGTCAGGCAGTAATTTCTTCCCACTATATTCTTTGTTACTCCAAGTATGCCACTAGCAAAATCATCTGCCCTAAAAATCATCTTTATCCTATTATTTTCACCTTGTATTCTGACACTCTAAAGTGGCAACTTTTTTTCCACATCTCATGTATTATGTGTTCGAAGGTGTGGGAGATATTTCTCCAAAATATTTTATTGTTATTCTTTGATCAACATTCTTGATAGCTTCAACATCAATGTCAATGATCCATCCAACGTCTAGTTCTATCAATTCCTTGAGTTTCTCATTTCCCTTATCTTCTACTTCAACCCATCATAGTAATCCCATTGTCAAATCCTATACCAGAGGACACCATACTTTGATTCACAAGCCAAAGCAGTCCAAATTTATTACTATTTAAATAAAATTTTGTTGCCACTGTTATTTTCATATGTGTTATTTTTCTAAACATTTATTTTTATTGTTTTTGACAAGAAAAGACACAGAGACAGAGAGACAGACAGAAGGGGGAGGGCCCAGAGCAGTCTCCATAGTTGTACGTCAACAGTTTTTGACATAGTTTTATTCCACACAGATGGGCGGGGGTCACGCAGGATGGGAACAGGGCCTGAGGTCTCCTGCATGGGAGGCATGCCTCCCCAAATTGGGAACCGAACCAGGGGCCTCCCACGTGGGAGGCTCACCCAAGTAAGAATCGAACTGGGGCCACACCCTAGTTCAGCATATGGGTTTGCACAGGCTGGGATTTGATCTTCATACCCTGGAGATACAAGACAAGAGCTTAACCCACTGAGCCATCCCAGCATCCCTTGTGTGTGTGTTATTTATGGCTGTTTTTGTATGACAATGGCAGAACTGAATAGCTGTGACAGACCCTATATGACCTGAAAAATCTAAAATATTTACTACTCATATCTAGCACTTTATACAAAACGTTTGAAACCACTTTCTTATACTAACATGTCTCAGACTTCAGTGGGCATACTAATTACCTGGACGTCTTATTTAGTAGATCTATGGTGGGTCTTAGTGTTCTGCATGTTTATCACACTCTCAGATAAGGCTGATGTTAATCTATCAACAACATTTTGAGTAGCAAGCCCAAGCCCATATTCTTTTCACTAACTGTATATAAGTTTTAGTTGACAATTGATGACATACAACTATGAAGACTGCTCTGGGCCCTCCCCTTTCTCTCTGTCTCTGTTTGTCTCTGTCTTTCTCTGTCTGTGTCAAAAATAATAAAATAAATCTTTAAATGATAAATTGTAAGCATTTTTTGAACACTACCTCTCATTTTTATATACTATTTCTTCTGGAATATCTTTTCCAGAAGTTGTTTATCAGCCATCAGGATCTCAAACATTCAAGATTTAAGCTGATAGGAATTTGCTTACTAAAGAAGGTCTGAGAAACATATGTGTGGGGGGCACTGACATTATCTGCTAAAATATACTACCTCTGCCCCCAATCCTTGCCATCAAACTTATCTGAACACATAGCAATCAATCGAATCATCACCTTAGAACTCTTAAGTATTACAGAATCACACAAAAATGTAATGAGGCTCTGATATACAGTCCAAATTTCTCTTAACATTCAGATAGGTGTATAAAGCATAGCTAAATAAATGGCAGAAATATTCTAAGTGAAATAATTTTTTTTAAATAGCACTACTAATAATAAACTATTCATTAATGTGCTATTCCTAATATGTGACGCACACCGTGTCAGGTACTTTTACCTTCTTTGGCTCTTTCATCTCAAATATAGTACTTCAAAGTAGTTATTTTCCCCAAGTTATAAATGAGTCTGAGGACCAAACAGATAAAGTAATTTAAGGACAAAGTCAGGAGTCAACATCAAGGCTTTCTGTCACTAAAAGTCAGGATCTAACCTTGACTTTCTATGAGTATTGTTAGCACCTACCCACCCAGACCCACATCCATGCTTTCACCATTACTTTTATTATGAGTTCTATTACTGCTCATCAGCATTACTCCCATGTCATACAACTTTTTATTTTTTATTTTTCAAATTAAAATTGAATATTGACACACGTGTATGAAAGATGAGAACATTGGCTCACTTAAACTTCTTTCCACATCTCGTTACTTTATGCTTGCTTGTCAGATGTCCTCTGGGATAAACATAGGTAACACATACAAATATACTAATATAGTTATAGACATGTCTCTATTTTTAGTGCAGATTTACTAACATGCTTTTGGAAACTATTAGTTGTTTATTCTGCCACTTTAATTTTAATGGTAGCTTACAATTCATTCTGAGATTGGTAGAGAAATGATCTGTTAACTGTCATTTCCAATACATGACTGCAAAATATAACTGAGAACTAATAAATAGCCACACACCTAGTAATAAATAGCTTGTTTTCAAAACAAGGTTCTGATTACTTTTTTTTTTAAGTGAAATGTTATATTAAAGCATAAAAATGCTGAAATCTTTTGAGAGATGTGATAATACCATGTGGCTTGGTAAAATTGAATGCAGGTTGAGTTTTCTTATTTTTAATTAAAATAGCATTGTTCCTAGAAACATCTATTTAGTTGTATTACATACTATAATTTTTCAATTCTTACTCATAATTTCATTAGAAACAAAATTTTTAAAAATTAATCTTAAAATGATTTAAACTATTCATTTTTATCATCCCACACCATAGAAAAATCTATGACTTTGTGATTACTAATTAAAGACACAAAACAAAATATTTGCTTGTCACTTATTAGTAATTACTTTTAGTTGATGAACATGTCCTGGAATTTATAGTACTTCAAAACTGCTGTCACAGAGTAGAATAGGGATATTAATTTTATTTACTAATGCACACCTTTACTAAACTTTATACCAAAAGCTGTGGAACACATACATATGATAAATACATTGTCAGTGTATTCCAAAGGCATCAAATAGTTATGATCCATGAAGTGCTTTGTTCCTCTTTCAGTAGCAGTCCGAATTGTTGAATTTGAAAATATTTGGTGACAAGATTGAGAGGTAGTGTCAGTCCAGATCTGGCTTTATAGAATAAATACAATTGAAGTTGTCTTGATGTCTTTCCTGATATCTGAGAAAATAAATTTTCCAAGTGAAATGAGCTCTGGAGACCAACCTTTCATTTACATTTTCAGTGAAGTGATCATTTATCTGTAATATGCTTCCCTTTCTTCATCCCTTTACTAATTGTGTGGTCTTGTATAAGTCACTGCACACTGGGAATCAGTTTTTCTTCATTGGAAGGAATATGAGGTGAGACTAATTGGCCTCAAATGCCACTCTGTCTCTGAGTGACATAAGTATATAAGAATTCCTCTTTCAATGTAAGCTATTAATTGTTCCTTTGTTGCTACAGGAAAAAATAACTTACTGCTCAAATGATTTCTTAACATATACTTGCTAAAATAATTATATTATTTCTCAGATTTCTATCTATTAAGCTGAAAACAAAAACAAAAACAAAACAAAGCAAAATCAAAACCAAATCATCTCCAGAAGTATTTTTTTCTGGACCTATATTCTTTCTTTACCTTAGGTGAGTCAAGAGTCTCCCAAAAATGTAGGGACTGAAACTGAACCCCATATGGCTGGAGTAAAGCCATCTAAAGCAGAGAGCTTGCAGATACAAATATTCTTTTGTGGCTAAATTCTCACTTAATGCAGCTGACCTCCATGTGATGAATGAAACTGAAGACAGGAGGGTCTCTACCTAGAACTGGGAACCACTGATGATGATCTTGACAACCTTCCCAACCATGTTTCCAATTGCTATTCAGTGATATACCCTCTTTCCCCACCTCAGTGAGGCAGTCTTCAAATGGGCCAGAGTTTCAGAAGGATTGGTTCCGCCATTTCTTGATAGCTTTATCATCTCTTTTTCTCTTTCTGTCCCTTCTGCAGTTTACCACTTACTTGTCACTGGAGGAAGGATAAGGAAAAGATTTCATTCCAAGTTGTTACTCAGTGTATGAGTAGCTTTCTTTTCATAGAAAGAAGGTAGAAAATCAGAAAAGTCTAAAAACCTACAAGAAAATATTTAGAAGAAATTTGAGGTTAATGAAGCTACTTTAGGAAGAGGTTAGTTAGGATGCTTGTTTCCTTGAAAATACCCAGTTGCAAAAAAGCATAGTTTTTCTTAAGTCCAGTGGAGTCCTTTGATATAAGTGGCTCTGCTCTCTTTTTGTTGTTGTTCATTAGTGGTGGGAATCTCTAAATTTACAAATGACTATTGTTTACCTTAATAAGGTATAATTTTGATGTTATAATCATTCTTTCATTTTAAATTTAAAATATTCATAGTGAAATAAGAGTAATAAAAGTAAATTTTTGAAAGTGTTAATATTTATATCTCTCAATAGGAACTGAAAAAATGTCAAAGATTTAACTCATTCGTGAAGAAAACAGCAGAATAATGATTTTAAAAAACCTTAAAAATTTAGGTATAAAATGGAGTAAATTCCTACAGGGTAACTCAGTCATCATTTCTGGGTATCTTTGCTACCAGTGAGAAATAATTTGTACTTCCTGTTAACACATATAACATGTAACATCTCAAGATTGGAGAGTGGGTGGTATAACTAATGAATAAGAAATAGTAAGTCAAACAAAAATATATTCTTACTAAAAAATTAAACTATCTTTGGGTGGGTCTACTGGGCAATGCCTTAAGATGAGGTTTCCTTTTTCCTTATTTTCAAGTTTTGGATACTTTTCTTAATACCTTCACTACTATTACAACTTTCTCTTTATGAAAAGTACCCCCCACTCTGGAAAAAAGCAAGCAAACAAATCAACAAACAACAACAAAACAAGAACACTTAGAGGATGCCAGGATAGCTCAGCTGTGAGCACTTGCCTTGCAATCATCGGGTCCCAGGTTCCAATCCAGGCCCTGGCCCATGCAACCCCATATGCTGAACTACACAGCAACTACCCACTGGATGGCTGGGCAGAGAAGGTGCTCACCTCCCATGTGGGTGACTCCCAGTTCCATTCCCACCCTGTGCAGCCCCACATCCACCTGTGTGGAATGAAACCATATCACAATGAATGTTGTCCAACTATGGACAGTTCTCTAGGTCCTCTTCCATTCTCTCTCTCTCTCTCTTTCTCTCTCTCTCTCTCTCACTCTCTCGCTCTCTCTTGCTTTCTCCTTCTCTCCAACAATAACGTTAATCTTTAAAACAACAAAAAAGGAAAAGAACACTTACTACACTATTAGTTCGCATTGTTTTCTTTTAAGGATATATCAATTGTCTCTGTACCCAGTAAATTTTTAGTAATACACTCAAATGTTCTGCTGTTCTGCACCAAACAGTGAAAATACTGTCCTATAAATATCTTATTCAATTTGTGGGCTTCTGCATTGTTTTATGAGTCTGTCAGCCATTGTTCTCATATATGCATATAATCATTAATAGGAAATGTCAGAAGACCATACAAAGGTAATTATTTTTTACTTCAAAATGTTTTGGTGGAGGTGGAGAAAGACTGAAACAATAAAATAAGACAAAATGTGCTGATATAAATTGAAAGAAAGTAATTACAAACATACTAATAAGTAAGTGATTATCAAGTCATGTAATTTTCAGTATGAGGATTAATAAAGAAATGTTCTGTGTCTGATAGATTGGGTAATAATTTGACTGGTAGTTTTTAAAGGGCTGATTTCCATATTATTTTGAACTGAGTTAGCTGAATATTAGTGTGAACACAGCCTCCTTTGAAATGTATAATTGTGTATGTCCCTCATAAATTAAATTGTTAACCTGGTGACATTATCTTCACTCCCAACAGTGTTATGTCTCATTTAAAGATGGGAAAGATCAGTGATACTTTTTAGAGGTTTATACATGTTGATTTCTTCTCTTTGATATTTGCCACTGTTTTCGAAAAGAAAATGATCACAAGTTTTATTGGAATAAAGTAACAGACATGTTTTTAAGTCAGTGCCAAAATGCTTTTCAATTGTCATGTTTTGACCTCATGAAAGGCTTTGAGGTCAGTAAAAAATTAGGAATTTCACAGGAGTCATTAAAGTGTATCAGGGAAAGAAGATATCCTAGAGCTATAAGTCCAATTTGTTTTAGGGGAATTCACCAGATTTAAGCTGATTTGCTTTCTTCTGGGGAAGTGTGACTTTTTCTTTATTACAATAAATTAAAGAACTCTCTCATATCACTCCTGTTTCTTCTGCAGTCAGGAGAAGAGAGTGACGAAGTAGGGAAATTCAGTTATAGAGAAAAATTAGCTTAATTCTAGAAGAAATGAGGTCGACCAAACTTTGCTTAGTGTTCTTTTGTTGTTGTGTTATTAATTTCTTCAGGAGACCCTATGCTGAGCACTTTGAATGCTTTTTTTTTTTCTCCCTTTAACTTTTACAATAGTGTACGGTAGGTTTGAAAGGAGAGAGACAGTCACTTAATTTTCTCAATATCACACAGCTAAAGGTTGTAAAGCTTGAATTATAACATTTAGGCCCATTTCTGAGGTTACAGGCAACTATTCTACGTTGGTTATCTTTACTAGATTGAATGACCCATATTTGTTCCCTTAAGTAATAATTAAGTATTTGATGATGAGAAACAATAAAAATCTCTTGAATTCTTTTAGTCTTCATGTACAAAATATTTTAAAATCAGTAATACAGAAGATACATTTTTCTTCTATGATTTTAGGTAATGAATTGTGCTATATTTTCCCAAAGTAAAAGACATACATTTCCAAACTTCTTTTAAAAGTGAAGATATCTACATGTAGATCCTTTATCCTCAGTATAATTATTTCTTTATACCATGAAAAACATTTGGACTCCTACATGACAACTTTTTTCTTAGATTTCATTATCTAATGACACATCACTATGATGCATTTAGAAATACTTAAAATTTTGACATCATCTACATTTTGACAATATCATCTACATACATTTCAAAGTTTACAGAATATATGCTATTATTTTAACTTATCTCCACAAAAAAGGAAGTAAGGTTGAAATAATTATTGCAAAGAAACCATCGAATAAAAGTAAGAATATAATGCAAGTTGAAGCAGACAAAAGAAAACGTCAGAATTGGCCAAGCCCCTCCTGGTCCAAGTTTATTCTCAGTTATTATACATAACAAGGCAAAAGCAATGAGACAGATATACTAAGAAAGGTATAAGGATAAATCCTAGCTTTCCCTTCTCCTGTTGCTAATATGCTTTCTGCTCAATCATGTTTTCCTTTGTTCTAACTATGTTCTGTTCAGCACATTGATGAGAAAATGTGCAAGAGTGAAGGTGATGCACTATTCACAGGGGAGTGTGAGAAAAACCTTTGTGGACTTAGATCTGGGATGTAGAAGTCCCTTAGACTATCTTCAATTTCCATAATTCACTAGAAAGACTCACAGGACTCAAAAATTTTCATATTCACAGCTAAAGTTGGTTACAGTGAAAGCATACAAAGAAAATCAGCAAAGGGATAAAGCTCATGGAGCAAAGGGCAGAGGAAACCAAGCCTAAGGTTCTGAGTCCCTCACAGTGGAGTATCACAGAATAAGTTTAATGCCTTTGGCATTGATGTTTGAGACTAAGTGTGAAGCATTGTCAACCAGGGAGGTTGAACTGAGTCTGATGGTCCTGGATTTGGGGGGATCAGTACTCTTCATATAGTCTTAGAGTATCTGTGTAACTTCAACTTACTAAAACTCCAGATCAGGGGTCTCCAAACTTTTCAGCCCGCAGGCCGCATTAACTATCAAACAGCAGTTTGGGGGCCGACTGTACACTTGAGGTCCAAATAAAAAAGAATCAAAACATAGATGTTGTTTTTAATTATTTATTTAATATTATTTTATTCAGATAAAAAGGTCTCCACCGGCCGGATGAGAGGGCCTCGCGGGCCGGATGCGGCCCTCAGGCCGTAGTTTGGAGACCCCTGCTCCAGACTGATATAAGATGTTCACCATAAATAATACCAATAGTATAAACTTTTTGGATAAGCTGGTATTATAACACGTCCCAGGTCCTCAAGCAGACACACCTAACCCTATGCAACAGAATATACTAAGAAATCAGTTGTAGTCATTTTCAAGTTTCTTCTTTTAAAATGCACAGGGATAAGGCAACACAGTCTTGCTGAGTCAAATCTTTCCTGTCCCAGAGCCCATATTCCACAGGAGGAGTTCAAGTAGTGGTCACAGTAATAATACAAGTAAATCAGGAAAAAGAAATGAGGCAAATAATTTTGAAAATTTAATCAAGTATAGAAGTGAAAATAAGGTAGAGTTAGAAGCTGGAAACTAAAAGCAGAGCAAAAACTCTAGGAAAGAAAGTCTTAATGAAGGTCTAGAAAACTGACAGAGTTCTAGAGAGCACCGCTATCTGATACCAGTTGTATGCCATTAAGAATGTAGGAAATGTTTATAGGGACCACAGCCCTCTGGTGGCTTATAGCAATATTTCTAAACTAAAGGGCATAGGCTCAGACCTCTATCTTGGTGTGTGTATAGATAGATATACACACATCAGATTTATAGTATGCAAGTTCATGCTATCTCAATATTTCTCATTATGACTTCACTCTGTTCAGTGATTCAAATAATTAGCAAACTTCAACTCAGACTTTCTTTATGGAGAAGTATGACTAGTGTGGTCTTGCCTTTAATTATAGCTTGATTAATGTGCATTTAATTTTTTTTTTTTTTTTTACTGCATTATCCCTGTCAGTACTAAGAGTGATATCCTATGGCTGAGATTACTTAGAGTCTTTTTTTTTTTTTTTTTTGACAGAGAGAGAGAGAGGGAGAGAGTTACAGAGACAGAGAGAGAGAGCTGAACTGGGGGCACTCCCCAGTTCAGCACATGGGTCCGCACGGGCTGGGACCCGGATTTGATCCTCGGTCCCCGGTGCTGCAAAGTGAGCACTTAACCCACTGAGCCATCCTGGCTTCCCCTACTTAGTCTTATGTGGAGAATATGATCAAGACTGAGATCTCTAATTCTATGTAGTTAAATTCTCACTGTGTTTTTAGATTCTGTATTTCTTTAAGTTAGAAAAATGCAAACTGAGGAAGCCGGGAAGACTCAGGGAGTTAAGCACTCATTTTGCAGCTCCCGGGACTGAGGATCAAACCCTGGCCCCAGCTCATGCGAACCCATATGCTGAACTGGGGTGTGTTTCCCATGTGGGAGGCCCCAAGTTAATTTCTCGCCCCACCCCCACCTCGTTCAACCCCTGGCTTAAGGAGGTGTGCCTGCCATGCAGGAGGCCCCCAGCCTAGTTCCTGTCTTGTGCAGCTCCCGCCCACCTGTGTGGAATGAGACCATGTCAAAAACTGATGACATACAACTACTGCTCTGCCCCTCACTGTCTCTGTCTCTCTCTATTTCTGTCAAAACAAAACAAAACAAAACAAAACAAAACAAAACAATACAATCAATCTTTAAAAAATAGAGCAATGCAAATTATTCTACAATGATTTATGTTTCAGTTTCTTCATTCCTTCTTGATCTGTTTACAAGGTATGGTTATTTCTCATGCACACAATGATTTAATGTCTTGATGCCTTTCCTCCCTTCTTACATTAGTTTCCTATGGTTGCTTCAACAAATTACCACAAACTGTATAGTTTAAAACAATATAAATTTATTATATTATTATAGTGAAGGTCAGACACCCGAATTGGGTCTCAATTGGTACAAATCAGAGTGTTGGAAGAGTCACAATATCCTGGGAAACTCTAAGGGAGAATCAATTTTCCTGGCTTTGCCATCTTCCAAAGCTTGGCTCATTTCATTGGCTCATGGCCCACATGATATTGCCTGTTCCATCCCTGCTTCCATTACCACACTGCACTCTTCCTGTCTGTTAAATCTCCCCCTGCCTCTTATAAAGAAACTTGTGTTTGCATTTCAGGTCCACCTTGATAATGCAGAGTAATCTCCCCAATTCAAGATCTTTAACTTAATCATATCTGCAAAGATCATTTTGCTATGTAAAGTAATGTCCATAGGTTGTTAGAAGGAATAGAAACCAGATTACTTTGAGGGCCATTATTTAGCCTATGACATGTTGACAAAATAGGTGGCTATTCTGACCTTTCCCTTGGGCAATAACTACACTTTAAAAAATATATTTTGCTTCACCTTTTTATTTCCTTGGTTTTTAGTAAATTGCTGAGTGGAGAGTCTGACATTCTTGGCTGTATCAGATGATAACCCATAAAAGTACCTGATATTTTAAACTTAAAGCATAGAGTATTTTCAGGTAATACATCTTTTGAAATTGAAGGAAAACTCCTACAGATGGGATTGTAGGAGGCATTTATTAACAAGGCTTGAGATAATCCCATGAGACAAGATTATACAAATTTTTTACTTTAGACCTTTTGATAAATGATATTCAGCTTTCTTAGATAAAGAAGTAAACAGTGTTATTCTCCTGGAATTATATACATTTTCTATATATCTGTGTTGACAATAAAAGTGAATTTGATCTTATGTTATGAATGCTTTTCCATTCCTGGAAGCAGTTTATAAGTGGACATTTAACTAAAGAATAAAATGTAATTGAAAAGTATTAGTACAAAAATCATAAAAATGCATTTCTTTTACATGCTATTGTAATAACCTTCTAATTTGTTTTCTCACCTTTGTTTTAGTTCCCATTGAGTTTATTCTGTACAATTCTGTACAGTCTTTTCTGATAGGAATTGATTAACACCCTACAATGATATAAGAAAATCACTGATTGGTTTCATCACCTGGTGACTCTGTGAAAGAGTGACATCTACACAATTCTGTCCCCAGCAGCCCAGCTCAGCTCCTGTAGACTCATGCCTATGACTGACTTCCTTTAGTGAGTCAATCCATCTCACATCTGGTCCTCCACTTTTCCTACTGCCTTCTATTTTCCCTAGTACTGTTTTTCCTAAGAACCCTGTCATCCCATGATGTGCCCAAAGTACAGTAATTTTAGTTTTGTCATTTTTGCCTCCAGCAACGTCAGGCTTAATTTGCTCTAGGAACCTAACATGATAATTCATACATACAGCCTTCAAATTTTGCTAACAATCTGGTCTTGAATTTCTCTCTAGCTGTTCCTTGTTAGTTTACTGTACATGTTCAATATACCAGTGATGGGGAAAAAAAGCTGTCAATTTCTTCACAATTTCACTTGGTATTTTCTATCCATAGACTGTATGCCCCTCTTACACGTCCCAAAAGTCACGCAAGATTTGAAATTTGTACGTATCATTTGTGCGATAAAGTGTTGCCAATGGAAAAAAAAGACAGCATGACAGCTGACAGTTCAGGGTTATTAAAAATGGAGCTCTACAAGAAAGAACAATGCATTTTCATTGTTGAGCAATGAAAATGTACAATTTTTAATTATATATCTGTGTTTTCTATCAAAATTACTTCTTGCATGAATTTTGGGACACCCTTTACAACTTCTTCAACTTGGAGAGTAAGAGTCTTTTCACTACATAGGTCTTTCCTGGCTATATCACTGTGCTAAAATCCCCCATTATAGGCACATGTTCCCATGACACATTTATTTCATCATGACAATCTTTACATTACACTAGAGGTACCTGTGTAACCACCAGTGCTTTAAGCTTGTCTGTCAGCTTTGTAAGCAACATTACATTTTTTTCAGAAGCAAGTACTGTCTACTACATTAGACTCACTCAGTACATATTTACTTAATAGATTTGTAAATGAATACTGTCTCTCATATTGTATGTACTTAATTCTTTTTTTTTTTTAGATTTATTTTATTGGTTTTGGCAGAGACAGAGAGAGACAGAGAGAATAGGATGGGCCCAGAGCAGTCTCCATAGTTATTCATCATCAGTTTTTGACATGGTTTCATTCCACACAGGTGGACGGGGCCCAAACATTATGGGAAATGGGCTGGGGACCCTGCACATAGGAGGCCCGCCCCCTCGAGGCAGGGGCCAAACCAGGGTGCAAGAACCGAACTGGGTGTCTCCTGCATGGAAAGCATATCCGAGTTCCACATATGGGTCCACACGGGCTGGGGCTAGGATTCAATCCTGGGTCCCTGGGGCTGCTAAGAGAGCACTTAATCTCCTGAGCCATCCTGGCTTCCCCTGTACATTCTTAATTCTTTTGTTGAATGGGCAATAAATTTGGAGTTGTTATTTTTTATTGTTCTATCAAATCACTTCTCTAATATATTTGTTCAATTGGCCCAGTAGATTTATAATTACTAAATAATTACCATAACTGTGTTCTCCCCTCTGAAATCACATAACAAGCAATTGCTCTTTAAAATATTTATTAGTGAAACAATTCTCTGACACCTTTGTCAATGGACCTTTTCCTTCCCAATTAAATAAAACACTCACATATAAATCATTATAATATTTAACCTAGAACTAAAATAGAGACTAAATAAACCTGTTTTGACTAAATTTCCTAATTGATGGAGATCTCAAAGGATTTATGACTGTAATTTCACAGAAATGTTTGGTTATCTTTCTAAAGTAAAGATAATTTAAGAAAGCTAATTATATATTTACATTTGGAACTGAGAGATGGAAGAGGAGGGGAGTGACTGAAGTCTGAACCTGGTGACACTCAGTTGTAGTGTTGTTGGATAGCCTCCTGTCAGGACATTGACGCTTCTTGAAGCCTCCAAGTAAGTTTCACCTGCTAGAGATAAAGATGAATTTGTGTTCTATATTGCAATGGCTGACTTCAAGGATGGCATTACCAACTTTTTGAAAGAGGAATCAACTGGTTTAGTCAATGGCATTCAAGGAGTTTAACAGCTAAGCCATATCAGAAATTTGGTTAACTTTTCTTTTTGAATAGTTTTTTTCAAATGGAGACAATTCTCCATAAACTTTGAATGTGACTGTAAATCACAGGTTAGTTACAGGAGAGAAACTATAGAGATCAATCAGAGATAATAGCTTCTGCCAAAATACTAGAATTGTCTCATTTAAACAAATATGATTAAATCACAAATATATTCTATTTTTAAAGATGGAAATAATTGCAATTAGTAAAAAGTAACTCATGGTGGCATTATATTTTAAAAAGAAAATAAACTTGGATGCTTTATCAATACAAACATGTTATTACAAGAACTCAGTCTTGGGTGGTGAGCACATAATATAATACACAGACAATGTAATATAGAATTGTTCACCTAGAACCTACATGATTTTTACCAAGCAACATCACCTTAATAAATTTAACAATTAAAAAGAAAGGGGGAAAGATTGTTGCATCCCTTTGAAAGTCACAAAATAGTATGATATTTAAACTGTGTCGACACTTTTAAATAACATGAGAGACCAGACTGAGAACCTGAGACAGAAGAAATGGAGCATATTTCATTAGTTAAACCTTCCTTGTTAGTTGTGTAAATAATGCTAAAAGAGAAGGCCAGCATAAATGCTGAAACCCTTGATAATTTAGCTTCTAGTATGGTTATAGTCTGTATTTTTCACATAGAGTGATTTTGATGTATCAAATGTTACATTCACTACCAAAAAAGTAATTCCTTGTCTTGAAGTAACGAATTCTTGTTCAGATGACTGTACTCATAGTTTCCTGAGTGGAAGCACAATGCGCTCCTATGGCTAAGGCTTTTCTCCAGACATCCAGGTTGCTTTAGGTTACAAGGCCATCTGCAATTAGCAAATCTGGGGGAGCCAGGATGGCTCAGTGGGCTAAGCAATCACTTTGCAGCCTTGGGGATGGAGGATGAAGCCCCGGCCCTTGTGGACCCATATGCTGAACTGGGGTATACTTCCTATGCGGGATGCCCCTAGTTCAGTTCTCACCCCCAAGTTTGGCCCCAACTCACAGGGGCATGCCTCCCATGTGGGAAGCCCCCAGTCTGGTTCCCATCTTGCACTGCTCCCATCCACCTGCATGGAACAAAGCCATGTCAAAAATGGATGATGTATAACTGTGGAGATTGCTCTGGGTCCTCTCCCTTCTCTCTGTCTCTCTGTCTCTGTCATAAACAATAAAATACCGGTAATTTTTTAAATGATTATTACAGTTGTTCTTTCAAATTGAATGGACATGCTAATATAAGTTGTTTACAGTCCTATCCTGAGAAAGCAGCGTGACTGAGAAAAGACTGTCCTTCAGTCTGTGGAAGCCAGACTACCATTGTAAAGTGCTGCAGATAAAAGCAAACAGAAGTATGGTTTGGATCTGAGGAGCTCTTCTGAGCAATTTTGAGTTTGTCTGTTCTTTGTTTTAAAAAAATGTAAAATCAAAGCAAGACCTTTATGTGCTTATGCCTTTTGTTGTTGTTTTTTTACTCTAAGTGGCATACGGAATTCTTTTGGGCACAAATTACTTGTCATTCTCCGATAACTAAATGACATACTTTGGTGCACATATAAATATTTTATCAATTTTGCATTCCACAATTTAGTAATTAGGCCATGTTGCAATGTCTCTGCTGAAATTTTAGCAACCTTACAAATAGTTTTTAACAACCCTTACAATTACAACAGAATTGTATTTTGCTTACTCCGGTTTTACTTTTCTATCCTATTTAAGAAAAGAAATATAGTTTTCTGCCTTGGAATGTAGGACATTCTCTACTGCTAACTGTAACACTGAACAATAGAACACAAGAAGCCCTGAAAACCTGCACCTAGTCTATGCTGGGCCCATAGCAATGCTAAAATATGATTTTCAAAAAGTCAAATATTGGTGACTTTCATACCAATACACAGAATATATGTCAAATATTTTACTCCACTCAGTAATTAATGAGGAAGAAATAAAATGTTTGGTCTAATTTAAAGAGTAATTGAAAATATGTATACACACACACACACATACATACATACATATAGATATACATATAGATATATACAATTCATAAATTAACACTGGAATAAAATTGTTGGGTGAAATGCAAAACTGGTTACTAGTTGTCCTACAAGGCAAGTGTAACCTTTCTAGTCATCTTTTTTACTGGGCAGGAAGTAGCAGCATCATTATCAATAAAAATCTCTATATGTTAAAATATAATTTTACCAAGTCTCATAGCTTTAGCTAATAGTAAAGAGCAATTAGAGTAAAGTATATCCCCTTAGATATATAATCCTTGCTTAGGTTAGGCCCATAGCTCCTTGAAAAGATACACTCTTATTTTTTGCTTTATTTCTATGTTCTTCATATGTTTTTTCTAACAGCAGTCAATATAATTTTCAATAATGTGTTGAATGAGCAGTATGAGTAGAAAAATGCCAGAATTCCTTCACAAAATCAATATAACAAGCTAACAAGCTCTGTGTCATAGATGATAAGTAAACAACCTGAATCTAGCCTTTAGTAACATGAGATTTATCAAGCAACTTGCACACATAAAATAATATGAGAATAAAATTACATGATACACAATTCTATAAGAGTTCTTAGAAAAAATAAGTAAGAAATAAGTGCTGGAAGGAGGTATTATTTAAGTCCTTTAAACATAGTATGGCGTTTAATTCCCATTAAAATCATCTGGGTTAGGCACTTATGATTTTAGAAGTAAGAGTACACACATTTTTAAAGGTTAGATACTAGAAAATGATAAGCCACGAGTTTACAAAGATGTAAAAAATATGTTTTTATAAGAAGTAGAAAAGAAAAAGTCAGTCTCTCATTTAAAAAAAACAAACAGCATAGATACCGAGAATATTCTATTTACTTTAGTATAGATAGTACTTGAATTTCATCATGCCTTCCTTTTTTTTATTCCCTGAGCACAATCATTTTGTACTGAACTGGAGAATCTTAAACCAATGTAAATCATCACTTATTTGTCAGAAAATTCAATACTCCTTTTTCCCCTCAAGTTCTATATTAAATTTTCCTAAGAAAGTCATGTCAATATTCTGACAGATGATAAATCCCAACAGAAACCTTATAGATTAGCAATCATACTAGCATATAACTACGCAAATTTGAGATGGGACAACTTTATGATCACTGTCTAGTATATGTCAATGAATGTTTCATTTTCTGTATCTCCTTAATTGGTTGTATTTACCTAGTCAATTCTTATCATTATGTGACATGCTGTTAAAGATTTTGGAGCTGATATTAACTTAGTTTTTTTCTAGACCCTCTTTTTTCAAAGTAGCTTCCTACATCCCTGAGAGAGCTTTTTCCTCTTAAGAAACTATTTTAAAAGTAGTAAAACCTTTCATCACCATTGCTCTATATCAGCCAACACTCCACCTCCCAAATATGGTCATTTTTTTGATGCACTTATTCCATTTGCTTTTCAAAATATTATGACTTTTTATTGTCTCTATTGCTCATACAGGCATGCTTATCATAGAAAATGGAATGTGAAAGCCAACACAGGCTTATTCACTGTAGATTTGAAAAGTTTAAATAAGAACATTGAAATTTTAAGGCTTAGATAAACTTATCCTAATTTTCTGTGACTTGAACTAACTATTCTTTTTTTAAAATTTTGCTAAAGTGACAGCTGGTAGAATATTCCAGAGTCCTTCTGAGGGGAATAAGACCAGGCAGGACTGAGTGATGAAACAGGAAAATGATATCATTAATGCTTTTATTCTAACTTTGTCCTTCTGAGTTGTCTCTCTTGACCTTTGAAGATGTTCCTCTTCTTCCAAATCACTCATCCATCCCACTTGACG
The DNA here is from genome assembly GCA_004027555.1 of Craseonycteris thonglongyai. NCBI lineage: Eukaryota > Metazoa > Chordata > Mammalia > Chiroptera > Craseonycteridae > Craseonycteris > Craseonycteris thonglongyai. The sequence continues at coordinate 2,758 of PVKE010011495.1, read as the reverse complement.
AATTACTTATACTGTATTAACCTGGCATTTTTAGACCAACTAAAGAGAGACTTCTTTTTTTACTCAAACTTTTTTCTTAAATTTGTGATCATAATATATTTAACCTTTTGGCAAACACAAGGTTGATGAAAGTAATAATAATAAGAGCTAAAATTAATTGAGCTCCTAGTACAGTTTTATGTTCAGGTACTGTAGATTACCTAATTTAATTTTTTTGAAGATTTATTTTTTATTCTTTTTGACACAGAGAGAGTGATAGAGAGAAGGGGTAGGGCCCAGAGCAATTTTTATAGTGCATGTTATTAGTTTTCTACATAGTTTTATTCCACAGGTAGACTCACTCAAAACTAAATTAAAACAATTAATTTATCATTGTTCTAGAATCATGTATGGGTTCCTCAATGTCTGGCTGTCCTTCTATCTCTGAGTTTCTAATTTCTTCTCAAACTTCAATGCCTTCTAACTATAATTTTATGAGTAAATGTCTTAACTTCTCGAAACCTCAGCTATAAAATAGGTTTTGTAACACTATGTTTCTCAAAGTTATTATAAAGATTAAATTAGGGGATTCCGGGATGACTCATCGGGCTGAGTACTTACCTCGCAGTCCTGGGGTCCCGAGGATCAAATCCCAGCCCTGGCACATGCGCACCCATATGCTGAACTAAGGTGTGCCCCCAGTTTGGTTCTCACTGGGGAGAGCTTCCCACCCCAGAGGTGCTTCCCAAGTGTGAGCCCTCTGACTCACAGGGGCTCTTGTCTACTATGCAGGAGGCACCCAGCCCAGTTCCTGCCCTGGGCAGCCCCCGACTACCTGTGTGAAAGGGAACCATGTTGAGAACTGAAGATGTACAACTATGGCCACTGCTCTGGGTCCTCCCCATTGTCATTTTATTCCTTGAGGTTCTGACACAGAACTAAAATATAAATTGCTTGAATTTCAGCTTTCTGCTCTGCACGTTAATCAGAAAAAGGTCTTCTCAATTCTAAAGAAAAGCTTGAGAGTGTGGGGGAGGATTGAGAAATTGGCAGATTGCATCTATATAAAAGCCTGAGATTAATTTTAACTTTAAAAAAATTCATAATCAGGGACTGTTAGTTTATTACAAATTTTAGAAGTACAGAATTCAGACTTTAATGCCCTTTTGCTGCTTCCTTGAACTTTCCCCACCCTAAATATACAGTTATGTCACATTTATAATATTAAACCAAATTTTTTTTTTTTGTATTGCAGCCATTACTTTTTCCTAATTGAATCAAAACTAATATGGGAATTATTGAGATGCCAATCTAAATGTATGCAAGCAAGACTTTGTAAAATAAACCTGTTTATAAAAATATAGGTCGTTTTGCTTTAAATCACTCTGTTAAGGGTGACACTGTATTCTCTATTTTCAGGATCTAACACCCTTAGTGTTGATTCAACAATATAATTTAGCTTAAAATCTTTTAGGACTTTTTTCTTTTCTTTGTTCCCCTACTTAATGCAGATTCAATGACTCTGTTTACTCTATTTACCATGTATACCAGTTTCTGTTCACATGTAGACCAGCCTTAATTCTGTTTGCTCAAGGCAACCTCTGCAGAAGATTCATGCTTATCCTTAAAACTATCTAGACTCTGGGAAGTGCCTTTGTTTCTTTTTCAAATCACCCAGAAACTGCTCTGCTACCCCCACCACTTTCTACTGTTCTGCCTCTTCCTACTGGTCTAACACAGAATTAGAACCTTTGTCTGCACTAGGATCAGAACGATGCCTTTAAACAAGTCTGCCATCCTTCCAGAATGCTAGCATTTTCAATAAACCTACTTTGCTTTCCACCAACCTTGTTTCTCAATTTTTGGAGGTGGTAAGCAGCATGTGAACCTGGTAATAATCCCATACTTACCTTAATTAATCTTCTACATATCTATATTATTCCTTTACCCAAAACTCAGAGACAGCCCATTTCAATTCATATAAATATTTTTTAATAACCTTGTGATTCACATATCTAACTTTGACTTATATTTAGTTTGTAATATATTTCTTAAATATGTGTGTGAGCAGAAATAAGTTTTCAGGTCTTTCCCTAAACTGTTTTTTCTTTGGGGTGCGGAGGAGAGAGTAAAGGTAATAGTGATTTCCGGATTTCAGCAGAAAGAGAAATGCTGTGGAGTTTCTGAAGACTTAAGATCGCCTTTTCTACTGCACCTAAAATCAATGCACCCAATTAAAGGCTCATCTCCACGAGAGCAAATCAGCAGGATTTTGAAGTTATGATTTTATCTCTAAATATCCTCTGGAGAGCATCTCAAACATTTTTGTTGTTCCTTTATCAAAACCATGTGAGCACAGTGAATAGATGTCTCCTTCATTACTATCTTTTTCTAAATATGTAATACATCTCAGGCAAGCTTGATATACTTAAAGAAATTAATTCATGAATAAAAAGTCAGGAAGACATTTACAAATAATAATTATAAATTAGGTAATTCACACACACACAAAAAATCCTGCTGAAGACAGCTAAAACATCTAAACAAAATATATTTGTAATCATCTTAAAAATACAAAAATGTGGGAAAGCCGGGACGGCTCAGCGGGTTGAGCGCTCGCTTTGAGGCCACGAGGACCGAGGATCGAATCCCGGCTCCGGCCCAGGCAGGACCCACGTGCTGAACTGGGGAGTTCCCACAGTTTGGTTCTCTAACTGTCTCTGTCTCTGTCTCTCTCTCTATCTGTCAAAAAGTAAAATAGAAATAACTATGCACTGAA
>PVKE010011494.1:0-40192 GCA_004027555.1 Craseonycteris thonglongyai | reverse complement strand
AACTGAAGTTGTTTGAAACACCCTTCCAGTCAAGATGGAGAAGTGTGCTCACCTCCCCCCATAATCACAATAAAATCAGAACTAAACTATAGAACAATTATCACTGAGAATCACCTGAAGACCAGCTGATGAGAATGCCTATGGCTAAGGATATAAATAAGAAGCCACATCAAGACCGGTAGGAAGGGTAGAGATGTGGACTAAGCAGATCCCATACACATAGTGTGGCAGTTAAGAAACAGGAAGGGTATCTTGGCTACGGACACCCCTCCTCTAAGGAGTGAGGATTCCCAGCCCCAAACCGATCCCAAATCCAAGGTACCAGTACTAGGCAGAGGAGAACCTATAAGAGCTAATTACGAAAACCAGAAGAGCTACAGGAGACGGAGAAACACTGCTCTTGAAGGGCCAGTGCACAAACTCACTAATGCTGAGCTCCAGTGTAGGGGCAGCAGCTCTAAAAGAGCCAAAGACACACAGGGAGAAATTAAATGGATTAGCTTCAGGGTGAGGGCTGGAGAGCAGGGTCAGGGTAACTCTCTCTGGGACAGAATTGCTGGAAGGCATCATTGTTCCTTTGTTGAGCTATCCTTCTACCCAGTCAGCCTGATATAAGCAGGCATCAAATTTGTGCTCTCCGTTAACCTGGTTAACATCATTCATTCCAAACTGCACAAGTGGCAAACAACAGCAGATCATTTTCTAACTCCAACCAAGTTCCAATTGGTGGCTGACCTTGGCCAGCACTGAAGCCCCTCCCAAGGGGCTCTAGACCCAACATACCTGGTAGCCAGCTTCAGACCCAACCATAGCCCCACCCAATCAGCTCCACAAATGAAAAATCCAAGGGGCCTTGGTTGACACCACAGCCTTGCTAAAGCAACTCTTGCTCCATGGGGTCAACCTGACACAAAAGTTCATCTGCTATGTAGTCACAGCCAGCCCTCACAGGACGACTCAGTCATCTTGAGGGTCAACTCCACCCACTAATGTTCCAGCAGCAATAGAAGCCCAGCTGTAACAAGAGGGTACACACAACCCAGCCAGGGGACAACCCTGGAGCACCAAGCTTAGGTGACCAGGGAGAGTGTGACACTGAGCCCTACAGAATCACTCTGTCAAGACTACAGATCTACACAATACATAGAAACAAACACAGGAGTCAGCCAAAATAAGGAGACAAAGAAACATGTCCCAAATAAAAGAATAAGGGGAAAAAAGAACACAGAAAAAAAACCTCTAAATGAAATGGAAATAAGCAATCTATCAGAGTTCAAAACACTAGTTATAAAAATGCTCAAGGACATTGGGAGTAGAATAAAAGAACTTGAAGAGAACTTCAATAAAAGATAGAAAACATAAAAAAGTGGGGTATAAAACATAAAAAAAGAACTAATCAGAACTGAATAACACATTAGAGGAAATAAACAACAGACTAGATGAAGCAAATCAGTAATATGAAAGACAAGGTAGGTGAAAACACTCAATTGGAACAGCAAAAAGAAAAATAGAACTTTAAAAAATGAGGATAGTTTAAGGGATCTCTAGGACAACAACAAGTGTACCAATGTTCACATCATAGGGATATCAAGGGAAGAAAGAGAAAGGAATTGAAAATCTATTTGAAGAGATAATGACTGAGTACTTCCCTTACCTGGTGAAGGAAATAGACATATAAGACCAGGCAGTGTAGAAAGTCCCAAACAAGATGAATCCAAACAGGCCCACACCAAGGTACATCATAAAGACAAAGAGAAAAATCTTAAAGCAGTTGAATTTAAGTTAGTCATGTACATGCGAGCTCACATAAGATGAAAAGCTGATTTTTCAACAGAAGCATTGGAGGCCCAAGGGAATAGCATGAAATATTCAAAACTATGATAAATAAATAAATAAATAAATAAATAAATCCTGCAAGCAAGATTACTCAACCTAGCAATGTATCATTTAGAATCAAAAGAGAAACAAAGAGTTTCCTAGATTAGAAAAACCTAGAATTCATAACAACTATACCAGTATTAAAGAAATGTTAAAGAGATTTAAATAGAAAAGATCAATGGAAACAAGAAAATATAGGAAAGAAAACAATCTCATGGACAAAGGCAAATACTTAGTAAAAGCAGTGTATCAATCAACAGGTGCTGAATTTCCCTGTAACATTCCAATCTGCAGAGAAACTGTCTGTTCTGGATGCCAATCAGGTATCCACCTTCATAGAGATGTAATTACTCAAGCCTATATTTGTTGATGGTGTAAGCACCCTTAATCATTCTGTTTCCAATCAATAAAAGTCATTGAGACTGGAGCTGAAATCGTTTATTTTCTTGAGAGTTCAGAAAGAAATCAATAGGCATCCTGATCTTCTTCCTGTAAACATGACATCTGCAGCCACAGAACCTCCACTGATTTTCTGGGAAACTGTAAATCCAGAGAAGCATCTGTAAATTTAGTCTAAATCAAGGGCCTCCTCTTTTCTCTCCTATCAGCCTAAGTGCAGAGCCAGTGGGCTTTGTAAACAAAGGACAGGACTGGTCCTGAAGGGTGGAAGGATTATCATATTATCCAAATGTCATCAGTATTATGGAATAATAATAGTGTTTTAAGGTATGTTGACCCCCCACATGTAATTCTCCCATGTTGGTAATAAGGAAACTCACACTTTGAACTCTGAGACATTTAATAACTTATCTAAGGTTTATAGATAACTCAAGACAGAGTCAAGTCCACGGTGAAAATGTCCAGACATCTAGAAGTAATACTGACATAGTTTACGATAATTACATAAGGCAGAGTGGATATGATGAAAGAATGAGATGTGAGGGCACCATGTGGTACCTCAACATCATTTATTAACTACGCTAGCATCTACTGAGTGATTAGTCTGTGCAAAGCATCATGCTAAATGCTGACTATACTATCATAGACAAGAACTGGGTCTTATCATCTGGGATACATGAGTATAATATTGTAAACCGGAGGTCAGGACATGTTTTCTGCAAAGAGCCTGTTATAGGTTGAATTGTGTCCTTGAAAACTTCATATGTTGAATTTCTAACCCCCAGTACCTCTGAATATGACCTTGTTTAAGGATAGGTTCCTTATAGAGGTGATCAAGTTAAAATAAGTTCAATAGTGCGGAACCTAATCCAATAAGACTGGCATCCTTTTTTTTTTTTTTCAAGTGACATTTAAAGATAGACACACACACAGGGAGAGAACCACATGACCATTAAAGCAGAAATTGGGATGATGCATCTACAAGACAACGAATGCCAAATGTTGCTTGTCAAATCCCCAGAAGAAGGGAATGGCATGGGACAGGGCCTTCATCACAGTCCTCAGGAGGAACCAATCCTGCCAACACCTTGATTTTGAACTAGCTTCTAGAACTGTGAGACAATAAGTTTCTATTGTTTAAGACAAATGTCTGTGGCACTTTGATATGGTAGACCTAGTAAACTAACATAGAACTTAAGAGTAAATATTTTAGGCTTGGTAGGCCAGTAGGTATCTCACAGCTACTCAATTGTGCCACTGTAGCATGAAAGGAGCCATAAAATAATAAAATAAGTGTGCTTGTGTTATAATAATACTTTATTTACCGAAACATGTGGTAGGTCATATCTGGCCCATGATCAATAATTTTTCCAATCCCTGCTATACAGTGTTAACATGACAGCAAATAAAAGGTAAGACAGTCACACACAAGAGGGACTCCTGACCAGGCACCCATCAGTGAGCATGTAAAATGAGCAGAAAAGGATACTCTGTTTGTTTTAATTCACTAAACGTTGAGGATTTTTGCTAGTGAAACATAACTTAACCCAAATGACAGATACTCTGTGAGCTTCAACAAGTCCTGTAAGTGGGTCCCTATGTTTCCTCACCTGTAATACAGACAGGAAAAAAAAAAAAAAAAAGGAAGCTGACCTCATAGGATTATTGTAAAGATTACATGAGCTACATGCAAAATGCTTATAAAAGTGTCTGGGAAGAATAAGTGCTCGGGGAAGCCGGGATGGCTCAGTGGGTTAAACACTCACTTTGCAGCGCTGGGGACCGGGGATCGAATCCCGGCCCCGGCCCGTGTGGAACCATATGCTGAACTGGGAGCTGCCCCAGTTCAGTTCTCTCTCTGTGTCTGTATCTCTCTCTCTCTCTCTCTCTCTCTCTCTCTCTCTCTCTCTCTCTCTCTCTCTCTCTCTGTCAAAAATAAAAATAAATAAAAATATATTAAAAAAAAAAAAAAAGAATAAGTGCTGAACAAATATTAGCTTGTTTTCTTTTTATTTTGGTAGATTTTACTAGTCCCCTCACATCACAACCCCTTGGCCCACCTGATTTCAATCACAACTACAAAGAGTAGCCCTGCATGTGTTTAGATTCTGTTGATAGAGTGGCAATCTAAGCTTGTGCTACACTTCTGTCTTTCTACCCAATAACCTTCTGGCCTGTTCAACCCATGAGGACCTGTCAAGGATGTAAAGAGTTATTGCCCCAGGAGCAACCCTCAGACCATGGGGGACAGGAATTAGTAGATAAATATTCGGGTTTCTTTCTTTTTTTTTTTTTTTCAGGTAAACAATTCCAATAGGTTTTCTGTTCAATTACCTGAAAATTCCAGTGGAATTGATCCCCTATTGTGGCTCCTAGATGTTTTCTACACATTAGTTTCCCTTCTGTTCTTGGTGCCACCCAAATATACTGTTAAATATTTGAAGGTGACCCTCACATCACACTTCACTCTTCTGAATCTTCTTCAGGCAACGCATCCCCAACCCACAATCAAACATTCCCATCAGGATATCAAGCCCCACATCATTTCCACCCTCACAGAGCTGGGAAGTGCAGACCCAGACCCACAAGATCTGGAGCTAGGTGTGCATATACTTTCCTAGCTGCTACTTTGACTTGCTCTTTTGCACTGACAGTTCATGAAAACTGAGATGTCCTTTTTACATTCACATTTCTATGCACATCTCCCAGTTTTCAAATTTTGCAATAGCCTTTTTGACCTCAATAAAAATACATTTACATTATTAAATTCTTATTACATATCTTATTAAATATTAAAAATACTGTATTATTTAAAATAATATATACTGAACCTTCCATCAGGAACTATTTCACTCTACTAACAATCCCGTAAGGCAGTACTGCTATTGCACTCATTTTGTTAATGGGGTAACTGAGACTCATGGAGGTTAAATAAGTTTCTTGTGGTCACACAGCTAGCAGAAGGCATAACCAGCATTTGATCCCCAAGCCTACACTAGAGTCTATGCCTTTATCACTCCTGTACCATATCCCTACATTGAGCTTGTTACTGCACCCCTTGTTAGACATCAGTCTATTTGACTAGTCACAATGTAGAGACGCCTTTGTAGCCTTAATTTGCTGTCCTCTGTATGTATTGTGTGTCTTCCCCGGCCTGGAGTTTACAATCTGCTACTGTCCACCTTTATCATTTTAATGACCCTTACATCTCAATGAAATGTTATATCTCATTATTTAAAGTTGTGTCCTACTTCATCAGAAATACATTTATATATTAAAGTTTGTTACCAGTGATTTCAACATCAACAGTTATCATTAATAAGAGAGCTCCAGTCCTGGTTCTCCAAGACTTTCTATTTGTCTGTGTCACTGTTAAGGCTGTTCACCAAATTGTTCTGGTCCTCCATCTTTTGTGCACATGGTAGCACAGTACTCCCTGCCCCTGCTGTGTTTGAGTAGACACGTATGATTAGCCCTGGCCAATGAATTGTGAGCTATGATCAAAGGTAGCATGTATTACCAATGTTGGGGCTAGAGCTTATAATTACCTACTTGAGACCTTCAAGAGCTCTCTTTCTCTTTACCACAATGACCAGCAAAGTCCCAGACAGTGACTACACCATCAGCCTGGGTCCCGGAGTGAGTATAGTATGGGACAGAGCCCACAGCTGACCAATGATAAATTTGTAGTGTGACTGAGAAATGAACTGTTACTGTTTTAAACCAGGGACATACAGGTCATTTGTTACCACAGCAGCTTAAACTTTCCCATTTTGACCAACATATTCTTTTTTAACAAGTCCCTTTACTTTTTTAGTCTGTTGCATCATTCAATTTAACAAATAAAAGGGAAAGAAGAATTAACATTTAGTGAGCATCTCTTAAGCATAAGGTGAGTTATGTCATCTCGCTTAATCTTCTCAATCATATTAAGGTATCCCTTGCAAAACTACTCCCAAATCCAAAAACATCATTCAAATCTACTGCTTCCATAATAATACAAGTCACTACTATTTCTTACCTTGAATATTGTACTGGCTTCCTATCTACATCTTGTTAAAACTTCACACCTAATTCTCTTGCTCAAAACCCTCCAAAGATATCTCTTTGCAATTAGAATCAGACCTAAAGTCCCTGTTGTTTGAATGAGCTATAAACTCTGTATCAAATCATAGAAAAATGTACATGATCTGGTCCCTGCCAGTCACTTCAATCTAATCACTCATACTCTCCAGTCCACTCATTAGGTCCCAGCATATACTGGTTTTTCTGTATCTGAAATATCAAGCTTGTAATGAATGACCTCATGACCATTGCACCTGCTAGTACTTTTGCTGAGAATACAGTTCCCTTAGCTCTTTTATGACAGACTTTCATCACTCAGAACTCAGCCCAAATGGTACCCCGTGGGATATGTGTTATTTGAAAAAAGAATACGCCCACCTTATGTTTGTATGGTCCCTATCTTTCTTTTTCTTCACAACATGATTTATTATCTGAAACTGTATCACTATTAGTTGCTGGTATATTTTCAGAATTCCCTACTGTAAGAAATGTTCCACGTGGACAGAGACTTTGTTGTCCTTGTTCACTGATGTTTCTACAAAGCCTAGCACACTGCCTGGTAGGTACCTGGTGAATCCTCAAGAAGTATTTGTTGAATAAAATAGAATGAGTGAATCTCCAACTTACAGATAAGGAAATGAGGCTCTGAGAGTCAAAGAAACTTTTCTGCAGACTTACAGGATTTCTAAGGGTGTGCCTGATTGTAAACCTCCCTTGCTGCTTTTTGCTACAGCAAAGCACTGTCAGACGAGATTGATGTGTCAGACAGCAGGCAGGGCTAGCGACAAGTGTTCTTTCAGGCTTCCGATCCTATTGTGGATGCAGTCAAAACCAAAAGGACACACTGATCATGCTCTCCCCAGGGAGCCCTGCATTTCCGAAGGAACAAGATAACTTGAGAAATCTATTGATCTCCCACCTTTGTCATTCTGTACAGATGAAAAGGATCAATGGAGATTTGTACTCTTCTTCCACCCATGACCCTACGATTTTAAATTGTGTTTCCACCCAGAGTCCCACACCTTCGCAGTACGTATGGCTCAGGGTGCCCACACGTATTGAAGTTAGTGTCCCCCTCTGCGTCAGCTCTGTTTTGCTGTCTCCTTCCAATTCGGAGAACTGTCTCCCCCTCCTCGCCTGCACCCTGCACACACGGCCAGCAAGCCCGGCAGCGGCCCGCCGTCTGACACACACTCATTGGCCCACAGGCGACAGAGGGGCGCGGCTTCCGTCTCTTCAAAAGAGCGCCTTGCAGAAGCATCCCCCTCTCCCGCCTCCAGCGCTGAGCGCCTGCTTTCCCGCCTGCTTTCTCTTTCCTTTCTGGCTCATCTGGGAACAGAGGCTCAGAGCAGAGGGGGCTCAGGTCTCGGATTTTAACCCCCGTGATGGAAAAATATGAGAACGTTTCCTGGATGCCCCAGCAGGAGCTGGAAGATCCACTCAAGAAATACCTGAACAGCACTGAGGACTACCTGACCTTCCTGTACGGGCCTCAGCACAGCCACCTCTTCCTGCCGGTGACCACGGTGTACACACTGATTTTTATAGTTGGGGTCACTGGCAACCTCCTGGTGTGCCTGGTGATCCTTCGGCACCAGCACATGAAGACCCCCACCAACTACTACCTCTTCAGCTTGGCTGTCTCCGACCTCCTGGTCCTACTTCTTGGGATGCCCCTAGAAGTCTACGAGATGTGGTACAACTACCCTTTCCTTCTGGGGCCTGTGGGCTGCTACTTCAAGACGGCCCTCTTTGAGACGGTGTGCTTCGCCTCCATCCTCAGCGTCACCACTGTCAGCATGGAGCGCTACGTGGCCATCCTCCACCCTTTCCGGGCCAAGCTGCAGAGCACCCGGCGCAGGGCCCTCAGGATCCTCGGCATCGTCTGGGGACTCTCTGTCCTCTTCTCTCTGCCCAACACCAGCATCCACGGCATCAAGCTTCACCACTTCCCCAATGGGTCCTTGGTCCCAGGCTCTGCCACCTGTACCGTCATCAAGCCCATGTGGATCTATAATTTCATCATCCAGGTCACCTCCTTCCTCTTCTATGTCCTCCCCATGACTGTCATCAGTGTCCTCTACTATCTCATGGGGCTCAGAGTGAGTATCCAAGCTGGCTGGCTTAAGGCAACATCCTTTTTTTTCCCCCCTGACTCAAAGTTTTCTAAGAAAACGTACAATTGGAGAAGTTCAGAACTGGAAGGGAGCTTAGAGAAAAACGGAATGAGCTCAGAAGGGAAACACTTCAGTCAAAGGACTTGTCTCAGTTGGATAAATAGTAACTACAACTACAAATCATTTCCTTTAACTCACCTTCATTGTTCTTTCCTCCATTCCTGTGGTTCTCAAAATTAGGTGTTCCTACACATCACCTAGACAACCAACCATGGGAACCAATGTGCAGGCCCCTCCCCTTGGAATAGTCTGACTCAGTAGGTCTGAAGTAGAGCCTCGTTTTAAGTAGCACAAGGTGGCCACCCCTAGAGACACTGTCCCACACTCTGCTCTTTCCTGCCCTGCTGCCTGCACTAAAATAGTCCTCTGCACTAACTTGGTCTGAGTATAACAAACTCTCCCTGCCTATTTCATACTCCAAGACAGCTACCTTTTTAAACTCAGACCCTTTCCTGTGTTGCTTTGGTTCTTTGGTTGAAATATCAGGTTAAAATACAAAAATGTGGCCTAGGTGAGATCACCTTGTACTTCCCTTGAGCAGATGGAGATTTAGGGACAGGGAGGGGAACAGAGTGCAAAATAGAGTATAAAATAGAGTGCATAACAGTTCGCTAGGATTAGTAAAAAATTATCACTGAGTGTACAACATCTCTCATAATTAGACGTTCCTTTCGTGTGCTCATGGTGGTAAACTGATGCTTTTTAAAAATTATTTTCTGGATCTAAATTAGCTGAGATAAACTATTTTTGATGAGGGTATCATTAAAAATATCATCAGTGAGTCTATATAATGCCTCTCCTGGTATAATGTGCATCCAAATTCATAAAAATGAAGTCTGACTATGACAGATTTATACCCATTTAAGGAGATAGCTTGTGTAGGAAACAGTCGTGAAACCATTTAGAATTTTAGACTCTCAAATCTGAAGCTCAGGCAAGCCACACAATTCTCTCCTGGAATTTATTTACACATTTATAAAATGAAAGGTTCACAGATTGTACCTAAAACTCCTTATAGCTCTAATAGTCTGTGACTCCTTAAAAAAAAAAAAAAAAAAAAAGTCCAATTGTATGCAGGAGCAATGTGAGTTATAAATAAAAGAAAAACAAAGCAGACTTCACTTTCATGTCATATGCTTCTGATACCATGTACTTACGTGACAGTAATATATATATTCTTTCCTCAGTAGTGAATACTTACTGTGCCTAAGGTCAAGGGCAAGATTTAAGTAGAAAGAACAAATTCTAAGTACCTCTGATGTTCCGGCACAAGAACAAATCTAATCAGGCAGAGTTATGCCAGCCTCCTCCTGGAGGGCTGGCCCCTCTATTCCCAGAGACATATGTCACCCCAGACTAGCTCACCATCATGTTCTTAGGGAAAGACTTCTGAGTGATTCCAAATATCATGAGCCTTATGAGAAACCTCCACCCCAAACTTATCAATAGTATCTTATCCAACACCAATCACTCACTTGGGTCAATTCAGAGAAAGTATTTAACTTTGAGTAGGAATCGCATACACCACCACCCTAACCAGTTACTGTGAGTTTCTGTTTGTTTTGTTGTCATCAGGCTACACCTACCTTGTGGCAGGAGATAAGTGACAGTTCAGAAAGCACCCTAGTTTATTTTGTGTATATAATACAACTTGCAACATCCTATTCTCATGAAGGATAAGGTGCTACCCAGGGGACGCCAGGATGGAACTACCGTCTTTGAAAGTCACTCCAAGAGGAATATTAAAATCTCTAGGCTGGAGTCAGGTGATAGGCCCTACTGTGTGCCATTGGCCTCAAGGCCTTTGCACATGCTGGTCCTTTTGCTGTATCTTTGCCTGAAAAGCATCTCTGGTCTACCACTATACTCTCTGTTTTTCTAACTCCTACTTATCCTTTCATCATACTTCATTCACACCACCTCAGGGAAGTGCTCCCTGATTCCCTGGTCCTATGTAGGTTCTCATGGTTCCTGGTGGTTTCTCTTGGATTTGTCACTATTTTAAAGTCTATACTTGGAGGTGCCTTGGCATCTTTCTCTCCAATTAGATTGTAAGATGAATGAATTCATTCATTCATTAAGTTAAATTATGTCCCTCATCGCTATACTTCAGCTTCCCTACCTTCAAAATAAGACACGGAAACATCACAAAGGGGGCGTTGTTAAAAGACTTTAAAGAGACTCAGGCAACCCTGAGGATTATTAAGTTATTGATTCCCTTGACAAATCTAAAGTTATGATAGACTCTGGGACAGACTGCCTTCAGAAGGCAGAAAACCCAAGACTGATGAAATCCTAGGACCGGGAAAGGAGGAGGAGAACCCATGTATGTTCAGAGCTGAGCATTCAGTGCCACTTTATCATTCCAGAACAGGTGTCACTGAGCTGCTCTCCACATGGCAAAGATGGAAAACAGATAATCTCAGGGCGAGTTCCTCCCATCTGGGAGGAAGTTCTGCTGAATTTCTCACGGACTCTTGGAGATCCTGCAAATAGAATTAGTACTTAAGTCAATGAGAATGCATTATGAATTGTAACAGAATTCAGCCATGCCAAACAAAGCTGGACTGATTCTTTTTTTTAAATAAAGAATTTGGTTCAGATGGTAAAGATAGTTACACAAAAGCTATAATTCCATCTGGGTCTTCTGAAGCTTAGTCTCCACAAACTATATAAATGAACAGCTAGTGGAAAGATTGTGATCATATAAAAAAACTGAACAGGGTAATATATCAACCTGAATGATAACCATGGATCTCCCCTTTCCCTTTATCTCACATAGCTAAAGGGAGTGGGGTAGGAACCCTTCTGAACTTCTTATAGGGTAGCCACAATTTTTCACTCTTCTTATTGTTACTTGACTTTTAAAATTAAAGTTTGGGGAAGAGTGGGAATAATTGGTGGTTGAATATCCATTTTTCCAAACATCTGAAGGAAAAATAAATTATTCAAAAATAAAGCAACATTTAATGTTGGCTAGCCAAATTGCTTAGATTCTATTCTGTCAACTTCTTCAAATTCTGCTGGAACTGTGTCTAACATACACAATTTTTCCCTTTTCTCCTAGTTGGCTAGTTGTGTTGCAATAACCTAAAGAAGCTGAAAAGTAAACAATGATTAATGCATACTGTGTGGGAAGCCTGTTCATAAACAAATTGTCAGAACTGTTTGCTCTATGTCTGATTTAAGGAAATTGTTTCTTGGAATGGAGATATTCCCAATGAGACCTATTAAACTTACCCACAGAAGTCATTAATGACAAATCTCAATGCTCTTACATTGTTCTTAATTATAGACTGAAATCAAATAATAGAATAACTATCTTGTAATAATGACAAAATTTTTAAATGATGTAAAATAATGAGAAACTTTAGTAGATTTAATTGAGAATGAGTTAGTAAGATTTGTGGTCCGACACACTGCTCTTACCTTAAACACCAATGTTTTTTCTTCTCAGTGTACCTGGCTGCTTCTTCATGTCAGTACAAGTACTTCTTGTGGGTGAGTGGTACCATGAGGAGGAGAATTTCTAGAAGGGATTCAATAACACACATGAGTAGGCACACAAATATAAATAAATAACTATTTCATCAAAATTCAGTTTTTATTATGTCTTTTGAGTAGACTTGGGAAAATCATCAATCACAATAACAACAACAATATATAACTTACTGAGTATCAGGTGCTGGGCACTGAGATAAGCACTCTACTTGTATTATTTTGTTTTACTGTTATTTTAATAACATCTTGTCACCTTCAGTTTCCTCCCATCTATTCCTAGTAACTGTACAATATTTTTCCTATTTATTTCCAAGTTCTAGGTTACTCTGAAGGGTCAAATCTCACAGGAACTTTAATCTCTCTTTTTGTACAGACACGAGCATATATGGAGAGCAGCAACATATTCAAGAAACAGATGGTCAGATTTGTTAATCAGCCAATGGATGCCTTGGGGTCAGTGTGGTCCTGAGAGCTATTGGACTTTTAGGAGCTTACATGTTTGTTAAAGTAATGAAATATTGATTGGTTAAACTTTGGAGGCAACTTTAAATGGCCTCTCTTCCAAGACTTATTTAATTTTAAATACATCTCTAAAATATTCTGTAAACATGCTCCAAGCACTTTCCTCATGGTGGAAAAAAAAAATAGCTGTTGTAATTCAAGATCTCACATGCAGAGAACAAGAAGGGCTCCCTCTGGCAGTCCCAGTAAAAGAGAAATAAAACTTCCATTCCTAGAAGTACAACCAGATATCTGAAATCTCATTGGTCCCTATTGCCCAATCACAGTGACTAAAGGATAGTAGCTAACTTATTTAGAAACTAAACCTGGAGCTGAAAATAGGATCATTCCCATCCCAATTAATGACTAAGAATGGAGAAGGAATGAATTCCCCAAGGGAAACTCAGGGTGTCATTGAAAAGGGAAGAGGAAAATAAATGCCAGAGAATCGCAAATATGTACTACACTATCATCTAGATATGTGATGGGAGAGTAGCATGTGTTCTTAAAGCTTCCTTTATCCAGCTGAATATTCCCCACAAATTAAAAATATGTGAATTTAGGAGGAAAAAAAAATGCCACAACTAGATAACGAAGTAGCTCTTAATGGCCACCAAAATCTTCCAGGAGTCGCTGGGACTTGAACAGGGCAAGAAAGCTTGCAGGTACAGGCAGTATTAGTATTTGAAATTCTTAGCTGCTACTTCAAGAATCACCACATCGTCCCAACAAGGATGAGTAGTTTTAATTCCTAAACTCAGAAACATATGCACTCTAATTAGTAAACTTCGTAAAGCTGAATTCCACCAAATTGTGCTTCTCAAGATGGTACTAGGTATTCCACGGAAAAGGACCAGGGAAGGGCACTGTTCCGTCAAAGAACTATGATGCCCCTGGAGGTTGGGTGGGGGAAGATGTGGGGACTGAAGATGGGCTAGGGGGAGGGGAAATGATGCACTGTGAAGATTCATAGTGTCTACCAGCCTGTTAAAGGCTTTGAGAAGGCCCGCTATGAAGACTATAAACTTCATAAAGCAGAAATAACACCTGTTTTTGTTTTCTACTGCCTACCCACCACAGAGCAGAAGGATTCTATTCTAATAGATGTCTAGTAATTATTGAAAGAATAAATGAACGAACAGAAAATCCTATCTAGCTCCTTTTTGCTACATAATTTCACACTTTTCGTGGAACACCTCCTAACATATTCTATAACTAGAGTGCTACAGAATAGCAGGTGAGTAACTACACTACAACTTGGCCACGCCATCTATCCAGTTAAATTAGGTGACCCAGATCCCATTCCACTTCTAACTTAGTGTTAAACATCTGACAAATTCTTACATTTATTTTAAGTCCAAGTTTTTGGTCTGCGAAATGGGTGTTAAGAGTTATACTTCTTGGATCTCAACAGAAGGAAAAAAAAGTTTCCCTTTCTTAACTTCTTTTTCTACTTCCCTTGCAGCTAAAGAAAAACCAAGCCCTTGAGGCCAATGAAGTGACAGCAAATATTCAACGACCTGCCAGAAAATCAGTCACCAAAATGCTGTGTAAGTCCTCCATTTTGGTTTTTTATTTGTTTGCTTGTTTATTTATAAAGCAAAGGAATCGCATTTGCTGCTGCTGCAATAGTGTTTTGGGGATCAGGGTCAAAATTCTCCTGAACCATAATATCAGGGGCTGGTCTTCCTGGGCTTACTCAAGTTTCTAGGACCTGCTTGTATGTCTAGTTCAGTTTTCTGTTTTTTGTTTTTAAGATTTATTTTATTGCTTGATAGGTGAGGAAGAGAAAGTGAGTGAGGGCCCAGAGCAGTCTCCATAGTTGTACATCATTAGTTGTGACATGGTTTTATTCCACACAGGTGGATGTGGGGCTGCATGGGGTGGGAACCAAACCAGGGTCCTCCCGCATGGGAGGCAAGAGCTTTCACCACCATGCCATCCCATCAGTTACCAGTTGTGCCACAGTTCAGCACATGGGCTTGCACGGGCTGGGGACAGGAATCAAACTCAGGACCTTGAGATTGTGAAGCAAGCGTTCAACTGCTGAGCTATCCCAGCATCCCCTTATTTGTTTTTAACACTCAAAACAATGCACTAAATTCCATCCACTGTAGTACACTCTGCGTGGTGTTTGGTGAACCACATCACTCCCGAGCCGTTGAGTATCTCTTTCCCTTTCTAAAGTGAGCAGTGGTTTTAACCTATTTGTGTTACAGGTTTCCTTAAAACATGATGAAAGCTGTGAACTCTCCACCCATAAAATATACATATGCACACACAGAAAATGTTTTACAACTCATTTCAGGGGATCATGGATCCATGACACCCCTATCCTTAGACCCCATAGGATCTTTTAATTCCAGATTAAGAACATCTGGCCAAGAGTATCTCTAAAGTAGTCATTCTACCCATGACATTGCATGATTTTATATAAAACAATACACCCTTTTGTATTGATAAGAGGTTTAAAATTTTTTCCAGGCAATGATTCACACTCTCCCTCCACCCCCCAAAAAATGTTATAAAAAAATATATGACCCTTAGGGAAGCCGAGATGGCTCAGCAGGTTGAGGGCTCACTTTGCAGCCCCAGCGACCAAGGATCAAATCCTGGCCCTGGCCCTTGTGGACCCATATGCTAAACTGGGGTGTGCTTCCCATGCAGAAGGCCCCAGCCCAGTTCCCACCCTGCGCAGCCCCCACCCACCTGTGTAGAATGAAACCATGTCAAAAACTGATGATGTACAACTATGAAGACTGCTCTGGGCCCTCCCCCTTCTCTCTGTCTCTGTCTCTCTCTGACAAAAACAGTAAAATAGGGGGAAGCCGGGATGGCTCACTGGGTTAAGCACTCATTTTATAGCTCCATGGACCAAGGACAAAGGATCAAATCCCAGCCCTGGCCCGTGCAGACCCATATGCTAAACTGGGGAGTGCCCCCAGTTCAGTTCTCACTGGGGTGAGACCCCGGCCCAGTTCCTGCCCTGTGCAGCCCTGCGCCCACCTGTGGAATGAAACTATGTGGAAAAACCAATGATGTGCAACTGTGGAGACTGTTCTGGGCCCTTCCCTTCTCTCTGTCTCTGTCTCTATCTCTCTCTCTCTCTGTCAAAAACAATAAAAATAAATCTTAAAAAAACAACAACAATAAAATAAGTCTGGAAAAAAATAAAATATATATATATATATATATATATATATATATATATATATATATATATATATATATAAAATCCAGTGGCATTTCTTTAAAAAAAAAATTTGGAAGTCATTAAAGTTTGTCTTTTATTTTTTTATTTATTTTTTTATTTTATTTTTTTAACTGAACTGGAGGCCTCACTGCATTCGGGAAGCACTCCCTAGTTCAGCATATGGTCCGCACAGGCTGGGGCCAGGATTCAATCCTCAGTCCCCAGGGCTTCAAAGCAAGAGCTTAACCCGCTGAGCCATCCCGGCTTCCCCTAAAGTTTGTCTTTTAGGTCCTAATAGTCACCTTCTTGGAAATGTTTTAGCCTATGCTGGCATCTGACTTTTCCTGTTAAGAAATCTAGTGTCTTCATTATCTCTCTCCTTTCTCATTGGGTGTAATCTACTCTCACAAAAAGACATGAAACACATTCACATTGAAGGCAAAATGATCAAATATACTATAAAGTATTCACCTTTGGTGGGGAGACTTCAATTTTAACAGCACTTAAAATTCTAATTAAAGGGAATGGTAGGCTGTAATGAGCAGATTAGCAGTAACCTCAGAAGAAACTTCCAGATACTCCAGAAACCACACCACATAGGCAAACTTCCTCTGAATACACAAGCACTGTCGGAAAGTAGCCAGCGATGTAACCATTCGTGTTATATTGGGAATGACTGGATTTTTTCCAGACAGCCCTCCTATTTAATGGGATAAGAAGTATGTATACTATGGACTATGGACACCTCAAATGTGCTCACACGTTTAGAGAAGTATAAAGTGAACAACCATGTATCCATCTCCCAGCTTCAAATTTTTATCAACTCATAGCTAATCTTATTTCATCTATATCCCAATTTCTCCCTTAGCCTCTATAAGAGTATTTTGAGTCAAATCTCAAGCATCATGTTTTAGGAAAGGAAAATATTTTTCAGAAAAGAAAAAATTTATATATATTTATATTTATATTTATATTTATATTTATATTTATATTTATATTTATATTTATATTTATATTTATATTTATATTTATATTTATATTTATATTTATATTTATATTTATATTTATATTTATATTTATGGAGGTTAAACGCCCCAAAGAGAAACTACAGTAGCACCAAACGCTGTTTTAGGAGCTGAAAATAAGAAACTAGAAGGTGAAACTTCCTGTGAATTTATCATGATTTCAAAATAAAGAGTAAAAAATGAAAAGAAATTGGGTGGCATTCTGTACTCTAGAAATTTTCAATATAATAGACACATTCCCATCCCAATCAAACAATGCTTATAAAGCCATATTATACTTATAGTTGTTCTTTCTCTCTCTCCTCTCTCACCCCTTACAAAATTTTCAATGATTGAATTCAGAGATGCTTCTAATTCTTTTGAGAGTAACAAGATAAATTTATACTATATTGAACAGTTTTGTTATCAATTTATAACTTTAGAAAGCACCAATTGCTTGAACCCAAGCCTTTTATTTACATAATAATTTATGTGATTCCAATAGTCCTCTTGCAATATCATTTATTTTCCACAAATGATTTCATAGACTGATTTCATAACTTTGAATTAATTCTTTCAATATTCTAAAGAAAATTTACATTATATAGGAAATTTTAAACAATCATATGAAAAACTGATTCCAAATCTTACACAATTCCTTCTTATGTTTAAATACCCTATGTAGAGGCTCCATAGGATCTAGTTGATCTGAAACCATTATAACTGAACAAAGATGGTGAGGAAAATGCTAGAAAGAATAGATAGGACTTAGAGTGGGCATCATATACCTATCCTTGCTTTGACTTCCTGTTGCTCTCCCATTCCCCTTCCTTTTCAGTTGTCTTAGTCTTGGTGTTTGCTATCTGTTGGACCCCATTCCATATTGATCGACTCTTCTTCAGCTTTGTGGAGGAGTGGACTGAATCCCTGGCTGCTGTGTTCAATCTCATCCATGTGGTGTCAGGTAAAAGCTTAGCTGGTTTGGTTGTGTCACAAGTATCTGGGTCATTGCAGCTTCATCTTGCTTAGAGCAGTAGGCTCTACCCAGATATACTGACTTATCACAGGGACCTGGCAGACTATGGTGGAGACACTTGGTTTTTATTTTATTTTAACATTAATTAGGTATGTTACTGGTCCAAAAGAAATATAGCAGATCACTATTTTAGATACTAGCTATTCTATGGAAGACCTCAACTCTAAGCATGATGATTACAGCAGGAAAATGGTCTGGAAGTGGTTCCTTTGGCTTTCCTTCCAACTGCCACATGATTGAACTGGTTCTTATTTGTTAAACACCCATGTTCCTAAAATCATGTACTGTCCTCAGCAAGTGCTAGATCCTCATAAAAGCCAATCGAAGGGTATTCATGCAGCATCAAGTCCTGCTTGTTGAGGATACCACAGAAGATGGGGAAATTGTGGTGAAAAGGCCACTACATCAAAAAACTTGGATTTCCAGCTCATGCCTACCATTCATATTCTGAGTGATCTGAAATGGCAGAGTTTCCTCAAGTGTAAAAATGGCAATAATGCTTGCTCTATGCAAACCACGGACTGATAGTAAGAAGCACATAAAATATTAGCTACTAAAAAGCATTTAAGCTATGAAATACTACCTATCTCTTTATAACCATCACCATAGGATTATTAAGTAGCTATTATCATCAGCATTTTACTGTTGAAGAAACATTTCCATGTAGAAGAAATGGCCTGCCCTAAGGCACACAGCTGGCAAACAGCAAAAACAGGGTTGAGGCCAAGCCATCTAACTTCAAGTTGAGGGTTCTCTCACCTAAAATGGAGCAGGAAAGGGATACCTAAGTCCCTCTTTCTCAGTCAGTATGACTGTTAGCCTAGATTTAGGCCACTTCTGTCCCTGTACCTATGCTGGTTACCAGCTGGTTCAGAGAGGAAAGATCAGATCAATGTGTGCAAGTTAAGTTCCAGATGTACACAGAGAGAAAATACTAGCACTCGTATGTATATTGAACACCATGTGTATTTTCTACCACACCCTTTTTGTACTCAGTAGGCCTTGTGTACAACTTATACCTAGACATCCATACTTTCTTCCATACTAAACTATTTATTATTCTGAGTAAAAATGTCAAAATTATTTATAGATCTAATCTTCACGGTTAATCTGAGAAAAACTGGAATGTTTAAATAAATTAGAAAACAATCCTAGACCATATGATACTTGACTACTTGACTATACCTCTCCAAATACATCAAGACAACCATTTTAAGATTTCCAAATTATGACATTTTTTAATAACGCTTTCCTTTCCTACAATGCCAACCAGATGAAGCCTTCAATGCTATAGAATATGCCCCAAACTGCCTTTTGATCTTCAGGTTATAGTATTTTCATTCATTGACCACATGCTTGTCAAACCTGTTAAAGAGTTCCACATATTCTGAATTATTTATGCACAATATAACAATTCCTACCTCTGCATATTTGTGCACACTATGAGTTCTATTGGCAGTCCTCTCTTCTCTCTTCCCTAAATCTCTCCTAACTATTACAGGGTCTGGCTAGAGTCTGATCACCACCATTAAATCTCTCATAACCATCCTAGTCCTTGAATTCACACTATTATATATTCATATAATATATGTGTAGCATGACTATTAGTATTACACATTTTGTTCTTAATAGATATAACTTGGCATTGTCCTATTGTTAATTATTAAAGTTAGACAGAGATCTTGCCTCTGTAATACTATTCCAAGACCTTGCAGAATAATGTCTAAATATACCACCTTCCAATATGCCTCCAAATTGCTGGCATATAATAAAAGTTGAGTTAACAGTCTATAGTGTTCTCCTATATTTCTTTCTTCCCAATTCTATACACAGGACATATGGCACTCTGAATGTCCTGAACTAAATAAACAAGGACAACATATTGATGACAGGACCTATCTCTTAGCCATTCTCACTCAGCCCCTCTGTGAACAGTATCTCAAATCTATCCTCTCAATAATCCAGAGAGTTGGGTTAGTCTTGTATTATAATTCCCAATTTATAGAGAAAAAATAATTGAAGTGTCAATTCTGTCTAAGGTCATTGAATAAGCAAGGGCCAAGATCAGAAACTAAGTCCTGTGATCCTGAACCTTAGGCTCATCTTGGGCTTTGGGAAAATAAAATAGCATACGGTAACTAAGGAAGAACATACACCAAACAAGAGAGTAGCCGTGAGCAAGGCATTTGGTAGAGAAAATAAATAGCAGAGTGCCGTTATTTAATAAGGTTGGAAATAGGGGGGAAGAACTATCAAGGTAAAAAGCTAAATAAGAAAGAACATTGGGAAAGATTTCTTTGAGGAGATATTTAGCATATAAAAAATCTCAGCAGAGACTATGCCTTGACTGATTTACCATCCCTCCATTACTTGCAGTTTCAAATTATAGATTTAAGCAAAACTGCAATAAGATAAAAAGCATCACTCTTTTCTCTGATGGTTAAGCATCTCTCATTAATGCTATTGGAACATGTCCTTTAATTAAACAAGTGGGGATCAAAGGAAGTTGCAGAACATCTCAGAGAGATCCCATGCCAGCCTAAATTTTTCCAAGACTCTTTAATCTTTCTGTATTTGATTTCTATGTACACAGGTGGTAGAGCATTTTGTATTCTCAATTAGAGTCTTGTATATATTATCACTTCCCAAAGAGGCAATCACAGAAATTTTAGGCCTTTGTTAAACATTTACGCTTCGCCTTGTCATGCCTCTCACTCAATTTTTCCTTGGCATGTCTTTTAACCCACTGTATTACAGGAGTCTTCTTCTACCTGAGCTCAGCTGTCAACCCCATTATCTATAACCTGCTCTCTCACCGCTTCCGAGCAGCATTCCGCAAGGTGATTTCTCCACTCAGCAAACAGGGGACCTCCCAGCAGCACCCACCGGGGCCGCCTGCCCAGCGGAACATCTTCCGGACAGAAAGTCACCTTGTGGAGCTGACTGAAGAGCCGGGTCCCCGGTTCCCTTGTTAGTTGTCCCTCTACAGTTCTCACATCCCCACAGCACTCTGACTGGACAGGCATCATGGAAGGAACACTCAAAGAACTGACATTCCTCTCTGCCTCCACACTGCAAGGAGGGACAGCCCATAATCTATGCCTTCTTATAGGATATTGGGAAGCCAAATGGCTCTTAGAATTCATACACCCATTCCTACTTTTCTTTTTTAACAAATGTAGAAATTGCTACTTAAATCTAGATCTAAAACCTGGTTTTCAGTTATCTTTCCATTAGCCTAAAAGCTCTCGCTCCTTCACTAGCTTATGAAGACAACATGACTTAGCAAAGCATGGCACCTATACTTTGAGTAATTTTCACCAATGAAAATGGTTTGTCCTGAGTCATCCACACCCTGAGTCAGGCCATCACTCTTGCAACTAATGGTCCTGTCAGCCTCAGAAGGACAGATGTGGATGTAGTTTACTTTATATGATTTAAAGGGTCCATGCCAGTGTTTCTCCACAGCAAACTATTTAGCCTACTGCCTCATATTCTGCCATTATAATGTGAGTCCTTAGAGTTGTGAAGCCTTTTACTTTTGAGTCCACCCGAGAACATGGGAATGCTCCTGACAACTGTTACTACCACTGTCCCAAAGCCTGAGTCATTATCAGTCATTCCTCACCAGGAAAGACATCAGATACAAGTTCTATTTAGGGAAGAAAGAGAAGGCTGTAAAGGAAGGTCAAAAGAGACATAAACTATATCAAACACAAACTTTTTGTTTTCGCAATTTGGTCTAGACTTGGATTTCTAAAGTATTACGTCATAAATACAAGTGTGGTCTCCTATCTCAGGAAAAAAAGACAAGTCAAATGGTAACTACTGGTCTCAAACCATGATTTTAGCTACTCACTGCTTCATTACCTATATAATACTCTTCACACATATAATACGGGGAAAATCTACTTTCTAGTCTCATCTTCCATTATGTCATCTCAAGTAATAAATATGCTGTTCAAATTGTATTACTTCTTATGAAAACACGCCCAGTTTTCCCAGCTGCACGTATTTGCTTATAGAATGCCTCTATCTCCAGTCTCCATCTGTTGCTATCCTACCCATCCTTCAATGTCTATCTCAGTGTGATACCTCTTCTGGGAAACTTTGTTTGATTTATTCAAATAGATATGGTACCTGAATTCTCTGTCAGTTTATGTCTCATAAGTGTTTTCTTCACTGCTTCGCAGTTCAGTGATTTATAGCCTTACTTTGCCAGAATGTAAATTTATCAAAGGCATGCAGTTTCTTGTGTTCATTTTTGAGGTTGCTGGAACCCTGGCAATATATCTATCACAAGAGTAGATGTTTAATAAATATGTAGAAAGTGAGTTCACTTCATATTCCAATGTATTGATTGAAACAACAGCTCCAAACAGAACCATGTTAAGAACCACAAGACTTTGTTTCTGGACTCAAAAACCTGACCTTCGGTGGCCATTCGATCAGTTAAGTTTATAATGGCATGCCTCCTATTTCAGTGGTGCAGGAAGGCCCTTCCCCATTCCAGGGTTTACTGATGCTTAAACATGCAAGTTCCAGCTTTTAGTCTCTGAATTTTCCCTAAATTGAATGAATCATCTCGTTGATAAATGGAGGGGGTGGGGCACGGGGGCCGGGGTGGTTGGTCTCTGACATCACCATTTCCTAACTGAACAGGCATCTTCAAAGTAATTCAATATTTTTTTAAACCTCTTTGCTATAATAATTACAAGCCAAATATAATGAATCAGAAGTCTTCAGTTATGGTTTGTATATTGTTAGGCAGAATCCTTTGGTCATTTGTGAATTAAGTTGAAAAGATTGCAAAACAAAACCTTAGAAATGGAGGAGAAATGAGTTTCCTTCTTGCCTTTTAAATTAGAGACATTCTTGATGAAGATCTAGTAGGATCATTATCCTTAACATCAACCCCAAATGACCAGAACTAAAAATGTCGCTGTTATAAGTGGTTGGATAGAAAAAGAAACTACTAAAATTGAAGCTAGTAATTTGATTGCTTGGTTAAAACTTTGATCTCTTTTTTGTTCTCTCCTCATTTACCTTTTTCTTTTAAAAATGTATGCCCCTCAAAATTGTCATTTACTCACTAATTTTTTCACTCAACAAGTCTTTACTTAGTGACCGTTAGGTGTTACGTATTGTGCCAAGTTATCAATTGCCTGGCCTTGAAAGTTTACATCTAGTCGAAGAGATTGTTTTTGAAAACCACTACAGAATTAATTATTTAAATCTATTTGTAAAGTGTGCTACAAAATACAAGTACTATGAGAATATATAAAAATAGGCAGCTATAGGTTTGATTAAACCTAGCATTAAAAAGGGGAGAAAAGTACGTGTTAATTAAGGTTTTTGCCTACATACACATATGTGTGTGTGTGTGTGTGTGTGTGTGTGGAGAGAGAGAGAGAGAGAGAGGATGCTTGTATTTCAAAATAAAAATTGAAGCATCAGAAACCCCAGATTAGTTTACATAATAGTTCACACAAAATCAACAGACAAAGGTAGACACTAAAACTAAATTGTTCAATGATATTCAAGAGTTGATCTCATCATCTCATGAATTCCTTGTGATCCCTAAATTTTAGAATAATGATGAAGAAAAGGACAGATTGTAAATATAATTCATAAAATATTGGTAACTCAATTCTTCTGCAATGATAATGACCTTGAGCCCTCTAGTAATTCACAAGTTAGTGAACTGACACAATGACCTGCAGAAGGTAGCTTGCAAATTAGTTGGTCTAGCCCAAAGAAATAGCAGAAATTCTTAATTTGAGACCCATGAACTAATGCCGAGACATCCAAGAATCCCCTGAAATTGTATTCATAATTCTTAGGTATGCTTTTGAATCCTTAAAGAGAAAGTATGTAGCTCTGATTGGCTCCTCAAAGTAGCCTATGACTTAAATTATTAAAGTCACTATTGTAAAGTGCCCTTAACAGTCTCACACAAAGACACTCTCTTAATGGGTGAGTTATAATTGAATGAAGGCACTGCAAGATAATTAAAAAGTATTATTATACCAGCATAAGATCCATTATATACAAGTATCAGCCTGTTCGGTGGTGTGCTGGTGTTGACCAGGACTGGTTTGAAAACGTTTAAAGCTAAATATATAGGCATTTTGAGAGCCTGTTGTCAAATGATCAGTAGCATGAAATCATCCACAGTGGAAATATTTACACCATGGAAACTGGCAAACACTGCATATCAGCACACCACTATATTTTTTCATTTTTAATTTATTGGGATGACATTGGCTAGTAAAATCATATTGGTTATAAGTATACAATTCTATAATACATCATCCATATTGCATTGTGTGTCCACCCAAAGTCAATTCTCCTTTTATCACCATATATTTGATGCCTTTTACTGTCTTCTACCACCCACCCTCACACCACTCTTACCCTCTGGTAACCATTACACTGTTTCTACATACCATTATTAATACGCTAGCCATCTTGATTTATCTATCTACTATCTTAATTTAATATATGTGATTTATTTGTAGAACAGACACCCAATAACACTGTTATAATTACAAACCATTTAAAATTGTGGTTAACTCATTGAAAAAACAAAAAGTCAATGGACCAGATTTTGACCCAGAGGAAAGAGATAAAATAATCTAAGGCATGTTAATTATAACATGAAAGCCTCATCAGCATTTTTATAATTAACTTAGAGTGGGAGAATTACCCTTGGATGGTATCCAATAATATTTTAGTGCAGAAAATAGCAACAGATTTGCTTATCTTCCCTACACATCTCTTTTAAATATCTCAAAGGAGTCACTGTAAAAAAAAAAAAAAATGCAAAATTTCCACATTCTCTCTGCTTGGTTGAAGACCTCACTTTTTAAATGTGTAGAAATATACTTTATAAACATTATAAGGAAGCTTGAGATTGTACTAGCTAATGCAAGCCAAGCAAAAGTTCAGTTCATCCAAACAATCTATTCTCTTTCTTTTTTCATCCCCTTTAAATCATTAAATCACATTTGAACTTTACATTTTATGTATATATAATACTTAAAAAATGTTTTCTAGGTAATGTCAATGTTTGGAAGTTTTAACTAATCTATACAGGCCTAGAAATTGCAGCACATACCTAAATTATATCATTGCTAGTGAAATATATAAAGTCCAGACTCTAAGTTAACCAGAAGTCAAGCAATCAACACTTTCAAGCAACCAGCACAAAAAAAATCTTTTTGTTGGTTGCTTGAGAGTTTTCCTGGTTGCTTGAGAGTACCGGGTACATTTACCCCTAACATCTACCAAACCCCAGGGATGCCAGTTAACTGAGAGTCTACCGTACATTGTGAAAAATATATACCATAAATTTAGTAGTATAGAATGGTTAGACTGAGCAGATTAAAAAAAAAACTAAAAAGAAAAGCAATTCAGTTTTTTCGAAGTCATGAAACAATTTGTATGTTATGAAGTCTACATTAATTCATAGATAAGAATGATTTGTGAGTAAATAGATATTTTGAAAATAGGCCTTAACCAGGCTTGGGTAAAGCTTGCTTATTTGAATGTTACACCAACTGAAGAAACATCTTATCATAATTTCATATCTTCCTTCATAAATGTTGAAAATTTTTGTGTTGATTCCAACTTTATCACCAAGTCTTTAACAACAGAAACTAAAAAGAAGTTTTATTGACTTCATAACATATATTTGTACCATTATCTCACTAAGTTTCACAGCTTTACTAAGAGGGAGATACTGTTACTATCTTCTCTTTACAGTTGAAAAAATAAGACTTATCCTCATTTTACACTTAGGAAAATAAAAACAAAGTCTGAGTGAGACATACCGGTACAATAGTAATTATTCACATCTCACTCATATATCTGCAGGTTAGCTGGGTGACTCCACTCCACTCTACCCCAAACTGGGGCACTGGCCACCTGAAATATGTGCTTCTTATGGTAAGCAAGCCACATGGCCAATCCCAAAGTTAGGAGACCCAAAAGTATGCTCCTCTCACCATGAGGCCATGGCCCCAGCCAGGGTGGGGCTAACGATATTTCCAGAGGGAGTTAAGGAACAGGACTAAGGACACACATCTAGTAACCAGTATAGCAAGTCTGAACCCAGAACTATCTGCACCCCAATGTCTGAGCTCCCCTATTACACTACACTGATCCCACATGTGACTCTATTTCACTTATATCACTGATAAAGCCTCTCAGTTTCATGTCACCCCCAAATTTTACTTCTTCCCTTACTTTCCACTAAATCATTAATACAAATTAGAGAGCAAACACAGTAGTCAAGAGTGTGGACACTAAAGCCAGATGCCTGGGTTCAAGTTCTGCCTATAACATGATTAGCTGTGTGTTCTTGGACAAGTCACCTAATCTCTCTGTGGCCCAGTTTCCCCACCTATAAAATTGACATAATGACAGTACGTATATTATGGTGGTTACATGATGGTTAAATGAATTACTATACTATTTGTAACACTGTTAGGAAAGTGCCTGACACCTACAAAGTGCTATGGTAAGTGTTTGTAGGAGGATGATAAATAGGAATGAGGGCATTTCTGGTTTCATGATAATATATTTTTAACACCATTTCACTTTGTTAACATTTTTAGAGAATGTTACTGTCTTCGCAGCATTCAGATCTAAGATGACTTTTATGAGCTCTACACCAGGAAATGTGTCAAACGGTTTTTGTAGTCATTTCCACCCAGTAAACAAGATGCCCAAGATTCCATCACCAACTGCTAGGATTTCATTAATAATGAAGGCATGACTATGTCTTAAAGATTGTTTCTCTGTTGCATAATAGATTAATCAATATAACGATAGGGCGGTCAGTAAACCCACAGGCACCCAGGCTGCTAAAGAAGGCCAAGCATATTAATTGTTTCTGCAGATGCTTGGCTTGTCTTCATTTGGGAATTACATGTCTCCTTTTGGCTCTCAGAATCAGAAGACTAATGTGATCGTTCTAGCACAGACATCAAGCACAGAGATGAACAGCAAGGAGACAAGCCTCATGAGTATTGTCTGCTACACTGTTTCCAGTACATGGAGAAATGAAAGTTTACCTGCATAAGCATCCAGAAACACTCTCACAGACACACCCAGAATAATGTTTGACCAAATGTTTGGGCATCTCATGGTGCAGGCAAGTTGGCACATAAAATTGGCACATTGAGGGACTCATGCATACATTCACACAATCACTTCCATGGCTCCTGGAAATTACTCTAGTAGCTTCATTGTGTGTGTGGGTGTGTGTGTGTGTGTGTGTAAGTGTGGCTCTTGTTTAGAATCAATAGTGTCCCATCCCAACCCCCACCTCCTGACTGTCACAAGATACACCTTCTTATCCCTAGTCCTTGAATTACTACCTCAAAAGATCACTTCTCTTTTAAATCACAAATACTTGTAAGTTATGAGCACCTGTATATTAATTAATTTATAGATAGTTTTTCCTTAATGAAAAAAAAAATCAAGATGTTACAGAAAAGGAAATCACTTTTGTATGTCAGATTAAGTACAGCTGTAACTAGATCTGTGGTCCTCAATGCCTGGGGACATTTTTTAGTGTCACAAATAGGGGGCTGCTCCTGATATCTAGTGAGTAGAGGCCTGGGATGCTACCATGGCCAAAACAATTCCTTCCCCTCTCCCCCACAAAATTATCAGATCCCAAATGTCAATACTGCTGAGGCTGAGAAACTCTTATCTAAAGGAAAGAGGGTTGGACCCCCTGAAAACAGATTTTGATTGTTGGAAAAGAATGTCCAAAGTAGGACTCTTAAAGAGTAAAATCAAACTGCCTCTCTGTCAACAAGGAAACCAAGATTTGGGAATTAAGTGCCTGAGGGTCTGTAGCTGGTCAGCAAAGAGGAAGGACTAGAATCCATGTCTACTGACACCAGTGCAAGACAGGGTCTGGTGACTGCCCATGAAACAGAAATCTGAGTAACTACTGACCATTGTTTTAGTCATTTTTCAAAAGAGAAATAATTTAGAATTACATCATTGGATAATCTGTACCTATGTTGAACAGCCTACAAAATGTACCCACACAATGACCCCCGTCTCTTGGTACTCATGCTCTATGTCATCTTCTCTTCTTGAATGTGGGATGGACTTTACTGACCTTCTAATAACTAGAATAATGACAGAAATGACAGAATGTCACTTCTGAGATTAGATTACAGAAAGACTCTGGCTTCTCTCCTGGGCACAGTCCCCTATCCCTCTCTCTTAGATAATTTTCTCAGGGAAGCCAGCTGCCGTTGAACTTCAGGCAAGCCCTGAAGTGACTGCAGGCCCATGGACAACTCAAGTGCAGGCTCCCGAGAGATCCCAGGCCAGGCTACTCAGCTAAGCCACACCCAGATTCTTGACCCACAAAAACTGCGAGATAATAAAGATGCATTAATGGAATGGAATGGAATGGAATGGAATGGAACGGAGAGACCACCATTATAGAACTAACTCAAAGATTATTCAGCCTCTGGGTGTATTTATTGCTGATAAAATAATTTTAGTTTGTATGTTTTTGTTTGGGACATTATAAGAAATGAACTAAAGGAAAATAATATCTATATTTGCCCTTAATTCGTACGCACTAGAAGAAACTGTCACTTGCAAAATAAAAGAAATAGCACATCTACTTGATATTGTTTTCACTCACATTTAGTGGTTTTGCAAAGGAAATACTAAAGACTCCCTAGGGATACTGGGGTGGGGAGGGGGTACTTTAGCACCTCCAAAGTGGACAAATTAATTATTTTTATAGAAATAAAATGTAAAATCTTCCTACCAAAAAGAAAAAGGTATACAATACATAAAACTCAGTACCTCAGAGCTGGCGAGGACTTTAACATTTAGGACCCCAGAACTGATGAAATATTTGAATTCCCTCTAAAATCTATTGTACGCTTTCACCTTTCTAGTTGTCAGACAGTTTGCTGCCAACCAAAGCAGCTCACTTTCTTTGCAGACAGCTCCATTTTAGTTGTTCTAAGGAGTTTTCATTTCTTTTGCAAACTATCTACAAACCATGCAAGATCTCTCATGTACCTATACTATTCTTAATGTTCTTAGTAATTTCCAGAAAAGAGGATGCTATAATTCTCCAGAAAGCATATTTGAACAGCCCAGAGTACTGGATTTTATCCTTCTGGGACCATACTCTAAAACCCCTCTAAGTAATACTAGTTCCTTTGTAAAAATGACTTAGCCATTCCTAACATACCAAGTCTTTAAGAATCTTGACTGTTCCTGGGTTCAATTTGTTAATCAATAATGTCTCTGAGAGTTCAGTTTGCTAAAATTTCAAACTAAAAGTCTAGACAAACTGCCTACCTATGTCACTGGTTTCCCAAGAAGTAGGCTGACCATGCTGTCTTAAACAGGTCACTACCATTTTCTTTTTTTTCTGTCCTGTTTAAAATGGCACATATGGTTAGCCTACCCAGAAGGTGTGTGATTGCAGAGTGAAACTGAAACTTCGTTACCAGCCTAGAGTTTTATTCCAACCCTCTTTGCCGAATTGGGCAGGATGACAGGTTAAGGATTTCTTTTGCAACCACTGAAAAGGACTTTTAAAAAGCGTAGTTAATACACTAAGAAAGAAGAGAAAATGGATAATACAAAATACTCGATTAAAACCACAATAACTAGAAAGAATAAAAAATAAAAACAGGAACAAAGAACAAGAGCAACAAATAGAAAATAGTGAGGAATATGGTAAATATTAACTTAACTTATCAGTAATCACATTGAACACCAATGGTCTAAATGCACCAATTAAAAGACAACTACAGGAGAAGCCAGGATGGCTCAGTGGGTTAAGTGCTCACTTTGCAGCCCTGGGGACCGAGGATCAAATCCCGGCCCCGGCCCATGCGGACCCATATGTTGAACTGGGGAGTACCCCCAGTTCGGTTCTTACTGGGGTGAGACTCCAGCCAAATTCCTGCCCTGTGCAGCCCCATGCCCACCTGTGGAATGAAACTGTGGAAAAATCAATGATGTGCAACTATGGAGACTGTTCTGGGCCCTCCCCCTTCTCTCTTATCTCTGTATCTCTCTCTGTCTCTGTCAAAAACAATAAAAATAAATCTTTAAAAAAAAAAGACAACTATTGTCAGAATATATAAAAAAACATAACCCATCTGTATGTTATCTATAAGAAACTCAAGTTAAATGTAAAGACACAGTAGATTAAAAGTAAATAGATGGAGAAAAATATACCATGCTAGCACCAATCAAAAGACAGCAGGAATAGATATATTAATTTCAGATAAAGCAGATTTCAAACTAAGAAAATTTTTCAGGGATAAAGGAGGCTGAACACAGACTTGGATAAGTTGTAAATATATATTGCAAAATCTAGGGCAACCACTGGAAAAAAAGGTTAAAAAAAGAAAAAAGATTTCTTTTGTTTCTGCAGCTAATGTTGAAACAACTATCCCTCAAACTATGACCAGTGGACTACCTGATTTGAAACCACTGGTGAGACGCTTAAAACAACTCAACCTCCTGAACCTGCTGAAATAGAACCTCTATGGTGGAGCACAGGAACATAAATTATTTTAAGAATCTCCAAGAATTCTGATGCCCAACTAAAGTTTGAGGACCCTTGGTTTAGGCCAACACTCTCCAACTGTGTTTTCTAGAAGATTCTGTGAAACACAAAGAATAACGAATTTGGACAAGCTAGAAAAAAATTAGCAAATTATAGAGGAAAAATACACTACAGCATCCTCTCACCACGCCAGGGCATGGCATGTGTAATTGTCACCAACTGCCTGTCCTTTTCCACGGTCCGCCCCATCCACAGAGGAGGAGGACTTGCATATCAGATCGTTCAGAGTTCTAGAATATTGACTGGACTATTATTATTATTAGATACAATCAGTGTGTCTTAAAGGCATAAACAAACCAGCACTCCCTCTCTTGCACTTTCATTTAGAAACCACTACTTCTGCGCATGTCTGCCCACCGTGGGTCTCTTTTCTTTTCACCTCCTCCCAGCACGAAAGTTAGGCAAGGCCTTGCTCTGCCAACCTGCCATATTGCTCCTCCTCCATCTCTTCAACTTCCTTTATTCATGAGTCACTTATTATTCAAGATAATATTTAAGATGTAAAGCAGGAGAAATTCAGACACCTATAGTGCACTTTAAATAACCATTAATATGGGATTCAACGTGGCCATGGGCAGAAGACCCCGGACTAGACACTCGTGTAGCTATTAATAAAGTGACATTTTATTGTTCTCACTCCATTTTTCCTGATGATATTACTTGTCTGGGACACAATGGAAAAAAAGAGGTGTCTTTTGGGCAAGAATTAGGGCATTTTTAAGAATCAGAACCATAATACCATCTTAATTCTCCTCTAAGATTTTATCCCTAAACCTGCAAAGTACATTTTATCCACTGTTTGAAGAATCACATTCATCGTGGAATAGTAATGGTTCTGTAATGCCCTGCAGCGTATACATTTGCTTAAACTTGTTTAATTTGAAGTTTCCGTGCCTGTGTGTTCACTGTACCCCCATGAGGTCATCTCACTTGACTGCACATTGTGGAAAGTGGTAGTATAGACTATAGGGTCAGCAAACTTTTTCTATCCAAGGCCAGGCAGTAAATATTTTAGGTTTTTATAGCCATACAGCCTCTTTCACAACTACTTAGCACATGAAAAGTAGTCCTTGACAAAATGTAAATAAATTAGCATGGCTATTTACAAAATGTAAATAAATTAGCATGGTCCAATAAAACTTTATTTACAAAAATAGTAAGCCACCTTTGCCTGAGTGTTATGGTTTGCTAATCCCTGGTGAAAACTAAAATCAGTCAAGTGACATGTTTTATGTTTGGCATTTTTCTCCTAGATCTACAACCTGACTCTTTTTTATTTCTCAAAATGTTGGAGATTAAAGAAAGAAAAAGAAAAAGAAAAAATTGATTCACTGTTTTGACTTAAGCCAATTAGTTTTTGTTTTGCTTTTTTAAAAAATCTCTCTCTCTCTCGCTTGCTCTTGCTCTCTTTCCTCTCTTACATCTGCAGTTAAGAGTTCTGGCCAAGACAACTGGCTTTCTGGAAAGTGAAATTCAAAAGCACTGGGCAGAATCCCAAAATGGCAGAAAAGATTATTGTGACCAAGGAAGGATGAGGACGAGAGGGAATGATACTAGAAGGAACAAGAGAGCCTTTGCCCAGTATATATCCACAGGTTTCTCTTTAGGGTTCCTTCTAGAACCTTCACCATTAGCAAGGGGGTCTTGCTGGCCTTTGGAGTCTATTTCATCCCTGATTTATAGAAGTTTTCCTTCTACCTGGGGACAGAGAGAGCTTAAAAGAATAGAGAGAAAGGACAGCATCAAGTTTCCTTTTAAGATCAGTGATCAATAATTACAAATAAATCCTTCCCTTCTATCTTTTCTTTCTGAGTATTGGTTTTAAAACTGTTTTGATCCATTAAATAACCATTTTCATGCACACTATACACTCCCCTCCACTTATATAGCTTCACTTTTATAGCAAAATTCCATCAGTCTGTATTCTCTGCCTCCACTTCATCGTCTGCCTTTTTTATGGAATCACTCCAGTCAAGCTTTTCTCTCCACTATTCCAATAAACCCACACTCATCAAGCTCACCAGTGACTCCAGGTGTCAAATGTCAGGTCTCCTGCTCAGCCTCTCCACAGCATTGATTGATTGGATCCCCCTCCTTATTGAACCCCTCTCTGCATTTGGCTTGTGGGACACTACTCTTGTCTTCCGGGCACTGATCAAGTATTTCTTCATTTCCACTCTAACCCAAACCCTCCTCTCTTACCTGGCCTATCAAATAGCTTCTTACCTAGTTTTCTTGATTCCACTTTTGTCCCCCACAGACAATTCTCTACACAAGAGATGGAGTGACAGTTGATTTGATGCTTTAAAAAAAAATCCTCATTTGGTCAAAATCTACTAACAATCTGCCAACACACTCAGTACAAAGCCCAAAACTACTAGATGGCATACAGAGGGCCTGCATAAAACGTGACCCGACTCTGGTTTGCTTCTCGTCCCTTCTCCACCCAGAGTACAATAGCCTGCTTTGAGTTCATTACCATCGCATGGCCTTTGTGTCTGCTGTCCTACCTGCCATAACATACTTCCCAGGTGTTTGGATGGCTTGTATCCTCCCTTCACATAGCTCTCTATTTAAATGTCACATCTCCAGAAAGCCTTCCCTGACCAACACGCCTGCTTCACTGCCTATCCCCCTTATCCTACTTCAATGTTTTTCAAAGTGCTTATCACATCTTAACGATGTCATATATTTCTTTGTTGGTTGCTCTGTCTGCCCCCAATAGAAAATAAGTCTTGTGAGGTGTAGGTTCTGTGTAATTCACTACTCTATCCCCAGCACCTAGAACACTGCCTGGATCATAGGCATTCAGTAAATATTGGTAGAATGGACTGGAAACTGAGATATAAAATACTTATAAGACACAACTTAGCCTTAATAATGCTCAAAAATCTATTTCAAGGCATGAGAGAGGAAATGTTGAAGAGTTGTGCATACAACTATAAAAATATGAGGAAGAGAAATTGCCATTAAGAAAAAAGGCATAAGTAAAATTTTATGAGAGCGTGATTAAATTAAAAATTACCTCTGACTAGGCAAAGTCTTTACAGAGTGGATGACATTAAGCTGAACATTAGAGAATACAAAGTATTTTGTTTGACAGAAGAGGAAGAGGCACAACATGAAAAATGCTAGGGAGGCAAGAAAGCATGTTCATTCATTCATTTAATGAATATTTATTGATTTCCTATTATGAGCTTGCTAGGCATTGTTCTAAATGCTGTGGACTCGGTAATGAATAAAACAGAGAAGAATACAAATTACAGCCTTAAAAAGTTTACATCCTAGTGGGATGAGTTAGTCAATAAGAAAATAAGTAGGGGATGCCAGGATAGTTCAACAGGTTGAGTAGCTTGCCTTGTAACCACGAGGTCTGAGGATCGAATTCTGGACCTAGCCTGTGCAAACCCATGTGCTAAACTGCAGCACAACTGGTAACCACCAGGATGGTGACGAAGGTTCTCACCTCCCTCCCATAAGGAAGGCCTCCAGTCTAGTTCCCACCCCACACAGCCCCACAGCCACTTGTGAAGTATGAAACACTTGTCCCAGTGGGGAGAAAACAAATGTACCAGGATGAGAATTCTAAGCAGTGCAAGTATCTATTTGAGGTTTGGAGTCTTGAATTTAAACTGGAACAGATTGTGTTTTTCCATTGAGGTGCAGATGTCTATCTGTTTAGAAACAGACAAGGTAAATAATTAGATTCAATCTGACTTGGGTTTAGCCAGGCAAACACATCATAGGGCTAGTAGGGCAAGGTTACTGAGGGTTTTCACAAGGAATTATTACCGTGATGGACAGGAGTGTCTGAACCGGGTAGAGGCAAATACAGATATGAGGGATGCGGTCAGTGCAAAATGATGAGATCAATGCATTGGAGACTCAATTTGGGGTCAAAAAAAATATTGTTTGAAGGACTAAATGATTAATCAAGTCAGAAGCATGAGGGTTGGTGATCAGAGAGAAAGACACTCAAAAGGAAGATTTCAGAGGTGATACAGTTACTGGGAAAAACAAGGTCTAGGTTGGGATAAGGCGAGGTGGAAGACAAGAACATCAGTAGAGATCATCGTCTTAAACATGAAAATCACCAGATATTCTAATGGGCACATATATTTTACAAATTCTTCACATTGTATTTAAATGGGGAAGCTCTTAGCCTGCAAATGTTTGTCATTAAAGGTCAAAACTTTGGGTTGCAGATATTATCAAAATCTGAAATAAGTTGCCCCAAACATTGAAATTTAGGACAATGGTGCTCTGTGGCATTAATTGCTACTGTACAATTTGTGTGTCTATTACAGTGTCCCTGTAAACATACTTAGCCTTAGCCTGACCAATGGTGTAGAATATCTGTTCTTGCCTGGCGATGATGTACCCCCTTTCTCCCACAGGGTACAGTTGTAAATGTCTGGATACATTTAGGATTGTCATAACTTTCAGGGGGCAGGGGGAGGGGTTGCTACTGGCATCTAGTGGGTAGAGACCAATGATGTTGCTAAGTATCCTACAATGAACAGGATAGCTCCCTAAAATCAAGAATTATCTGACCCAAAAGGCCAATAGTGCCAAAGTTGAAAAAGCCTGATCTATTCCTATAAGCTATTTTGGGACATTCCCTACATTTTCCTCCTTCTAGGCAAACTAATACTTTGCTCAGATATAAAATACCACAGGGATTTTTATATTAGAGCATGGGATTCATTCAGACTCCTATCAAGAAGCCCACACCCCAATTCTCCTCTTTCTCCCACCTAATGTTTCTGATGCAACTTGTTTTCATTCCTGGCTGGAGATAGAAAAAGCATCTGTAATCACTAAGTCATTCAATTAATTACCTGATGCATAAAATTAAGGTAATTAAAAAGGAAGAATTAGGTCAATCCTTCTCAATTGGCTACACTCTAGTTATCCTATAAGTTGTTAGTCTAATTGTGGTGCTTCCATGGACTCTGAGAAAAGCCCCAGAGGTATTTCTTGTCTTTTCTTAGACATTTGCAGTTTGCCAAAGGGCTTGCAGTGGGAGTTCTATGTTAAGTATCTAATACCCGGGGGGCAAGTTCTGAATAATGTGCTACTTCCCCTAAGAACTTGACTTGAAGTTTTGTGCCACTTGAGGTATTTATTTCAGAGACCAGTTTCTAGTCCCACCTCTGCACTAACTCATGGTGTCACCCTGGGGAGATCTCATTCCCTCTCTGGATTCAACTCACTTCCTATAGTGTAAGGGAAAGGAGTAAATTAGGTCCAAAGCTAGACTATTAAGTCTCTCAGATTCATTTTGATAGGTGCCAAAGGATTCAACAGTGCAACTGATAGGTCTGATATAGGGTCCTCTGGGACATACTCTCCAGTGAAGGAAAGAGAGTTCCTAAACACATAACAATGACATGTGATGAGTGCGTATTGGAGAAGGGCTTAATACTGCTAGGGCCTTCCTACTCAACGTGTGGTTCTTGGAATAGCTTTATCAGCATCGCCTATGAACTCACTAGAAAGGCAAGAGCCCGGGTTCCCACCCCAGACTCACTAAATCAGACTCTGCATTGCAGCAAGATCCCCTAAGCGGCTCGTATGTGCTTTAAAGTGTGCGAAGCACTGGTCTACGGGTCAGGAGGGTCTCTGCAGGACATAGGAATAAAGCTGGAAAGATTGGGGAGGGCCAAGCATTGCAGTCTGGGCTGCCCTCTGTAGACCTAGTAAAACATCTAAGTGTGGGCGATATATAATCAAAGCTGAGATTGATAAAGATTTCATTGTCCATATATAGAACAGATTGTAGAAAATAAACTGGACAAAGGGAGACCGTTCCTAGGCTCTTACAGCAGTGTATGTAATGGCATTGTGAAGACAAAATGAAAAGGAAGTAATGAATAAAACCTAATGCTATTTTTGTATTTCAATGGCATGTTTAACAAAAACCATAAGATTTTCTTATGATTTTAGAGTTTGTTTTCAGCCTCTAAGGACTTAGGATCAGCAAAGAGATCATAAGATTCTTTCCACAGTGCTAGAAGAAAAAATTTTTAATGACGGTCATACATAAAATAAGATACATTTCACATATACAAGTAAAATTGTCATCTGCCACTTAACAGACATGGATATTTTATCATCTAAGCATTGCTCTCCATTGCCTAAATAATCAAGGTAAAAACAACAACAACAAAAAAAAACGTGTAATGGACAGCATGAATAAATCAATTTAAAACATATAGTTAAGTCGCTTCTCTTTTCTAGAACTCTATGGTGCATCAGCCAGTTGTGATGGTTAGATTAGTCTCTTAAGGGCCCTTAAACTTTGACATCCTAGAATTCACTTATCAAATAATATCCACTCATCAATAAGTACTTAGTGAGTACCCATTCAATCGGTCCTGGTAGCAATTCCAATGTGTGTGTGGAGGAGTTCCCCACATCAACAAGCAATTCTCAGGACATCAGCTGGGCATCCCATCAGAGTCCACAGCTTAAGGGCTCGGCACTGTAAGATTGCCCACGCGCCTGCCCTTTAGATACCAGTCACAAGCCTAGGTGCTTCTGACCAACTAGCTATAAATCAGAGACTCCCAAGACCACCCCCCGCCCCTCAAATTCCAGTAATTTGTTAGAGTGGCTCACAGAACTCAGAGAAACATTTTATTTCCTAGATCACCAGTTGATTATAAAAGGATAAAACCCAGGAACAGTCAGATGGAAGAGATGCATGGAGCAAGGCATGGGAGAAGGGGCGAGGGGCTGCCATGCCCTCCCCAAGTACACAGCTCTCCCAGCGCCTCCATGTGGTTCCCAGCCCTGAAGCTCTTGAATCCAGTCCTCTTGGGCTTTCATGGAGGCTTTATCACATAGGTACGTAAAACCACTCATAGAAGAGAACTTCCAGAACTGCTTCAGAAAGTGGCAAGACGATGGGATACGTGTGTTCAAAGCAAGGGGGTATTTTGAGAGGAATAAATGGCAATGTGTCTTTTATTATAATAATTTTTTTTCATTTAAATATTCACTGTACTTTCTGATCATACCTTGTAATTTGCTGTAGCTAAAAAAAAATGAGTAGCAAATTGGAATAAAAAATTCTCTAAAGGAAAGGTATTTCCCAGGATAGCATACTGGAGGAACCTGCTTCGTAGGTCTTCTCTTCTCCCTCATCTCATCCTGAGTAGTTTTTCTACTGACTCAGCTGATGCACAAGAGAACATTTGGCTTCTTGAGAAGAATGGGAGGAGGGCACTTGGCCAACTGGCTCAGAATTTTGAATCTGTGAAATTGGACAGTTTTCTGCTTGGCTGAGACAATAGTTTGATTTGAAAACAGCCAATTAGTGACTGTAACTAATACATTGTTTCACTGACTTAAATTATTATATCATCTCTCCAACTGGATTCAGAGCACAGATAAAATTCTTGAGTAACAGAAATGAATCTGTTACAGGTCACCAACACAGGGAAAGACCAATGTATAGTCTAGTAAACTCGGCTAATTCTCCAAAAACTATACTACAGGCATGGGTACTTAAAAAGGAAAATACTAATTTCAGAGCAGTCTTTTCTAGTCAAAACCAAACAGGTGATAGAACATCCTGGAATATGGTATAGACTTCATTCATTTGTTTATCCAATAAGGAGCTCATAGTCTAACGGGGAGAGAGAAAAGCAAAATAGTTAACAGGACATTAACTTAGTTTTTGTATGCATAGCGTTACATCCACAGTGCTATTAATACAAAACAGATCAGGCATGCGTGTAGCTTGGCTCTCAACTTAAAGAAAGTTTTCTGAAAAAAGATGGCACTTGGATGAAATCTTTAAGAATGTTCTGAGGTAGTCAGAAGGGAGTGGGAAGCTGTGCAGGTGT
Organism: Craseonycteris thonglongyai; assembly: GCA_004027555.1. Lineage (NCBI taxonomy): Eukaryota > Metazoa > Chordata > Mammalia > Chiroptera > Craseonycteridae > Craseonycteris > Craseonycteris thonglongyai. The sequence goes on along the minus strand of PVKE010011494.1, from coordinate 1,939 downwards.
GTATGTGGGAGGATTTAGGCAGTAAACAGAGCCTGGAGAACATTTTGTGCACTTAGAAAACTTTAGAAAGTTCTGTACGACCAGATCACAGCAGTAAGAAATTAAGTTAGGGGGTCAAAAAATAAAAAATAGAAAACAAAAAACAACAACAACCCAGCAGGGCCACCCTCTACTAAGGAGTTTGAATTTCATCCTGAGAGCAGTGGGGAGCTAGTGAAAGATATTAACAGGGACGTGGTTATATTTAAATTTCAAAAAGGTTGTTCTGGTACTACAATGGGGAGGTGAGTTTAACAGAATAAGACCAGAGCTCGAGGGATATGTTAAGATTGCTGTCGCAGTTATCCAAGTGACAAATGACAGTGATGCAGGCAGTTGTGAGGGCGATGAGAAGAGGGGGGTGAAGCACCAAGGTGGCCAGACTCGCAGGATGAATAGTGGTTGGATGTGAAGTGCAAAGTCAGGGACGCCATTCGGATATATCTTGAATGAGATGACTGCTGCTGGGCAGACGCATAGAAAACTAAATGCAAGGGAAGAGGGTATTAGCCGTATTAAAACAGCTCTGAAACTATGGGACTAATGATGGGAATTGATGAATGCCTCGTGGGAAAAAGTAGTATTTGAGATAAAAGATAAAACTTACAGTCCCACCTCCCACCACCCCCACCTCTGGGGAGTGGAATGGGGCTGAGGATTGGTTTCAATGGCCAAAGGCCAATGATTTAGTCAATCATATGAATAAATTCTTGCACTTGATCTAGAGCAGATCACTAACAAATATTTTCATAAAGGGCTAGATGATAAATTGTTTAAGCATTGTGGGCCAAACAACAAAATTGAGGCTATTATGTGGGCACAGTGAGTCCTCAAATAACGACATTTTATTTAGCATCTTTAAGTAATAATGTTAATGAGATGCCATAAGAACTTAGCTCTGGTTTATATCAATTAGTCTGTGGTAAAATTGGTTTCATTACACATAATTTCGCTTAAGTCACAGAACCTCTTGACAATGTTAAGTGAGGATTCGCTGTACTAATATTACCATCTAAAATGTAATTATTTAAAAACGTTAAAGAAAAATTCATCCACACACTTCGCAGGCCCTGTGGCTGGGTTGGCCCTTGGGCTGTGGTCTGCCAACCCCATGCACTAGAATATTCCCTAATATTCTCCATTACAGTCACTGGGTATTTGAAGACAGCACTCATGCTAACATAACCCCAAATGTTGCCTCCTACCCAACCCCTAACCACAGCCTTGTGTTCTTTATTCTTCCCCTTTCATGGTCTCCAGACACCTTCTTCTTAGAAGCACATATAGTGAGTCATCTATTTAAAAACACAGCACTTGGATTAAACGGACTACTCTAGCCCTTGTTTGTGAAGCATAAATTTTGGCAAACGTCACTCATTCAGAATCCATACTTCTGTTTAGCATGCTGATTTTTTCTCACCTCCTACCTCACAAGGTCCAACTTATCATTTAAATCTCAACTTAAACTTCCTGAAAGCAGGGGATGCCAGGATAGGTCAGTGGGTTGAGTGCTCACCTTGAAGCCCCAGGGTCCAAGGGAGCACCCCACCCCGGTTGAGTTCCTGCTGGGGCAAGCTTCCCATGTGGGAGGTCCTCAGCCCAGTTCCCACCCTGTGCAGCCCTGTGCCCACCTGTGTGGAATGAAACTATGTAGAAAACTGATGATGTGCAACTATGGAGACTGCTCTGGGCCCTCCCCATTCTTTCTCTCTCTCTCTCTCTCTCTCTCTCTCTCTCTCTCTCTCTCTCTCTCTCTCTCTCTCTCTCTCTCTCTCTCCCTCTCCCTCTCTCTCTCTCTCTCTCTCTCTCTGTCAGAATAAAATAAATCTTAAAAAATATATATTTCTGAAAGCTGCCTCCTCTGACCACTATCTCAAAATCCTGCTCTCTCTGCCCATCT
>PVKE010011493.1:0-40154 GCA_004027555.1 Craseonycteris thonglongyai | reverse complement strand
CACCCACCTGTGGAATGAAACTATGTGGAAAAACCAATGATGTGCAACTATGGAGACTGTTCTGGGCCCTCCCCCTTCTCTCTGTCTCTATCTCTGTAGCTCTCTCTGTCAAAACAATAAAATAAATAAATAAATAAATAAATAAATAAATAAATCTTTAAATTAGCATCTGGATGAAAGTTATTATAAATATGGCCATTCAACTCACCCATTAGGTTCTTGGAAAATTCTGACTTCATTTTGAAGTCCCCCAAATTTCACAACAATAAGCTTTCAACAAATGTGTGATGAATTAAATTGAAACATTCCATATTCTAGGCTCCAACATTTACACGATGCATCATTAAAAGTTTGCACAACATTGGGGAAGCCGGGATGGCTCAGTGGGTTAAGCGCTCACTTTGTAGCGCCGGGGACTGAGGATTGAATCCCGGCCCTGGCCTGTGTGGAACCATATGCTGAACTGGGAGCTCCCCCAGTTCAGTTCTCTCTCTGTCTCTGTCTCTGTATCTCTCTCTGTCAAAAATAAATAAATAAATAAAATATATTAAAAAATAAATAAAAAATAAATAAAAAATAAAAGTTTGCACAACATAGTGTTGCATAGGAAGGTAGAATTCTCGCTCTTCTAAGTATATCTGGAATTCAAAAGCCTACAGATGAGAAAATCTATTGTAATAATACAAATTCTTTTCAAATTTTAATTAGGTAAAATATATTAACAGTGCAGTGATTATTTTTGTTATTTTTATTTTCCTCAAAAGGCTGATAATAAAACTACTTACAAGAATCCTAGGCACTATGTGATAGGTAAAAATATAAAAAGTCAATGACTGCTTTGAAGAGAGTTTCATACCTTTTAGATTCACAAAATCTGTAAGTGCAGAAAGTTTATAAGATGCATTTTTTAAACCAAAGGGGACAATATGAAGGGGACAGAGAGAAGGAGAAAGAAAAAGACAAGTGCTTTCTCTGTTCATTCTGAATTACATCATTGCATTTTGTATTTTGGATATCCTTCTGTTCTTTACAGGCAATGGTGTCTGAGAAGAAAAAGAATCAGAGAACACAGATTTTGAAAGCTAAATGTTTTCTTATAGCTCATCCAGTCCAAACTCTTTACTTTGCAGATGGAGAAACTGGGATATAAAGAGTATAAAGGAATGACCTAGCCATTTAAAATCTGATGTTGGCAGATGAACATTTTGCTACAGGATTTGACAGTTATCTTCAAATATGTCTTTCTTCCAAGAAAGCAGACACCACTGCTTCTGTTTCTTATAATGATATCTGCAGTTCCTAGGGAGTATCTTCAATGTGACAGGAAGTGCTTTTCCTAAAGCTATCAATAATAGCCTCTATGCTTTGTCAGGTGCTATAACTACAATGCATGAAACAATACCCTGGTGCCCTCACATGGTTAATGAGCCTGCCAAGGCACTAATTTACTATGCGGGAGTAGTTTAGCATTCAGGAAGATTAGATTCTTCTTTATTATATCAGTGCCCTTTTATTTTGTTAACCTAATGCTCCTAACATTTCCCGCCATTATACTTCTTTCCTTCCTTTTATACCCGAAGTCCTTAAATGACTTCCATATGCTTACCACCTCCCTTTACTTCACCCTCCACCCATTAATTTGGTTTTTGGCAATTTTCCACATGGCAATATTCTGTGTGTCAGGGGCTTTTATTCTATGACAAATTCAAATGTCTTTTCTTAATTGTCTAACTCTTGATTCCTTTGTCATATTAAGCAAGTTTGATCATTGCCCTTCTTGAAATTCTTTCATCACTTGAATTCTATAATTCTAAACAACATACTTTATGATCACCCTTTATACTTCATCCTTCTCTCCCTTTTCTCTGAGTATTCCTAAGGTTCACTGGTTTTCTCACTCTTCTCTCACCAAACCTAGCTATAATGGTGGCCTCAATGAGCATGTTCATGTTGATGATCCCCAAATCTTGGTCTCTAGTCCTGATCTCTAATGAGCATTCTAATCTTTAGATCTCTTGCCATATCCTAATTTAACATATCTAAAACCAACTCATCATCCCACTGACTGAATTGTGCTCCTTTCTAATACACCATTAAAAAAAATAAAACTACAAATTTCTATTTTTTACACTTAAACATATATGTTCATTTTGCTGTTACTTTAAAAAACATTTGAAGAATTATGAAATTGTTTTGATTATTGTTTTATTTTGTATTTTTTTTATTTTAGTGAATACTTTCATTTCTATGCCTGCTATCATCACCTGAATCCATCCATCTATTCATCCATCCATCCATCTATCCATCCATCATCCCACCATCCACCGACCCACCCACCATCATGCCCTGGTTAATCTTCCAGACAAATAATTATAAATGGCCTGAGCAAAAAAATATCTCAGTGACATTTTTCATTAGATTAAGTATATTAAATGTCCCTGGTAGAACTGTTAGTCACCACCAGTCTTTAACCTGGCTTCATTTGTTCTTTTTGTTTGTTTGTTCTAATTTTTAAAAAGATTTATTTTATTGTTTGAGAGAGACAGGGACAAAAGAGAGGGCCCAGAGCAGTCTCCACAGTTGTATATCATTAGCTTTGACACAGGTGAACGTGGGGCCACATAGGGTGGGAATCAAACTGGGGCCCTCCTACATGGGAGACACGCCCCAGTTCAGTATATGGGTTTGCACGGGCCAGGACCAGGACTTGATCCCTGGACCTCCCAGCTACAAGGCAAGCAATCAACATGTTGAGCTATCCTAGCACCCCTCCATTCTTAATAAAGCACTACACATCCAACTTTTCTGTTACAAAAAGGTGGGGTTAGTACAGTGGAAACCAGCCTATCCTTTGTTCTTAATTGGGTTGGAGGCAACTCAGTAAAGAATAAAGAAGGTGGAGAAAAACATCCCCGAGCGCCCCCCCCCCATGATGATAGTTTATTTAATAATAACCTTGTGCCAAGGTCATTCTCACTTGTAAGAACTATTAATTCATAATCTCTAGTTGTCATTTCTAGATTTTGCCAGAGTGATTTCCCTTTACACAGCACAGCTTCCAACAACATAGTACTTGGCTGCTCTACTTAGAAAGGTCTGTGCCAAATATATGTATCATTCCGTGGACTTTATAACTGCAATCTTTTTTAAAAGCAAGTGTGAGTAATCAGCTCAGGGAATAGGTGTTTATATTGTAACCCTTGGAGAATGTTATAATTTTTAAGTGCTGTTTTTTCATAAGCATATTAATTCTTCAACTTATGGATTCATTGGCAAATACTTTTGAACTACTACTATTGGAGGATGGGTACTTTGGTTCTAATAAAATGTTAAATATGATAGACACCGATTCTGTCTTAATAGAGTGGGGAAGACAGATAGTAAACAAGCAATTACAAAGAAGTTTGAGTAGTATCATGATAAGGGAAGGACAGAGTTCTGTAGAAGCATATGGTATTAATATTACCATCTCAGTTCCACTACCTGTTGGCAGTGAGATCAAAATAACGTTGCTTAACCTCTCAAAGGCTCATTTCCTCATATGTAAAGTCATGACCAATAATAATACCAGCTTCATAGATTTGTTCTGAGGAGTAACGTTTTTAAGAAGCCCTCAGTACAGTGTTTAGCACATAACAAGCACCCAATAAATGTTAAGTGCAATAACATAATAACATGAATTTTATGTTATGACACCATTTTACTGTGCTAGTTTTCACTTCTATGATTTTTTTGGTTTTGTTTTTGCTTAATTCTCGGCAGCCATATTTTTGACTTCTGATTCAATGCTTCTAAAGCTTCTAAATGTCCATTTATTAAATTTCGTGGGCATTCTTTTATTCAAAAGATATCTATTGGGTGCCCACTCTAAACCGGATCCTGTTTCAAACTCTAATAATAAAGTACTGAGCACAACCAACACAATCTTTGCCCCGAGGGAGCTCATCACATTCTCTTCAGACAGATGAACATTGAACATATCACCCGTGAAGAAGTACAGGATGACAAACTGTCTCAGCATGTGCATAAATATCTTTTATTTAAAGATAAAAGACAGTTGTCTTCTACTAGAGCAAAGGCTAACAAGATCCAAGCTATAAAACTGGAAAAGACTCATCCCAATGCCATGCAAGTGTTGTGCTTCTTTGTAGAGTCCCTGATCCTAAAATAAAGCTGAGTAAAGATTAATCTTAAAACCCGGAATATTGTGTTTCTGATTATCTTCTGCTTCCTTGCTCTTGAGGTAAATGACAAAAAATCTATTTATTACAATTTAAAACTGGGCTGTATTATGCTCATATAAATAATGACAGTTTAAAGATGGTCATGTTCTTTAGAATGGTACTTATGCTAAATATTCTGTTAGCATTAGAAATGTATTATTTTATTTCAACTTCACATAATCCACAGCATATATGTTTGTTTTGCCAGTGAAGAAAAGTAGACACGTTGAGGAATACACTGATGTGTTAACTTGTTTCTAGGCCCTTGTGCAAAATAGTTAAAGACACGGGCCCTGGAATACATCTTAGTTGTGAGATCTGGGATGATTACCGTATTTTCCAGCGTATAAGACGACCCCCTAATTTTACAGTTAAAACATAGGTTTAGGCCTATATTCGCTGTATAAGACTACCCCCCACTTCCGAGGCTGTAGTCTTATACAGCGGATATAGGCCTAAACCTATGTTTTAACTGTAAAATTAGGGGGTCGTCTTATACGCCGGAAAATACGGTACTTAAATTTTCAAGGCCCAGCTTTCTCATGAGTAAAATGTTGTTAATATCTTTCTCAAATGGTTAGAATAGAACGTTGCATGTACTGAGAATCCAATGATACTAATGAGTAAGTGTTAGCCACTGATTCTGGCTAAGTTTAAATAAATAAAAATGAACTATTTGAGGCCACTTTGGGTGTAATTTGAAGTGAACAGCTCTGTGCTGAGGGCAGGCCCATCATAGTACATATGAAATGAGGGGGGGAAATGCTCAAATGAACGCCTAAATTCTAGCCCTTTTGCTTATTTATTTATTTATTCTTATTCCTCTCATGGAAGTTCTTCATATTATCCAAATATCTGTTCTTCTTATAAACCTTGAACCTCTTAGGTTCGAGCAAATGTCTAGCAAATGTTAGATTCTCAACAATAAAAAAAATCTTGAATGGTGTATTTGTTAAAGCTGAAGAGATTCCTTTTCTTTCAATATTCTATTTTTTCTCCTTTCAAATCAGTACCTATTGCAAAGTTATAGATCTATTTAAAGAGAAGTGGAAAATTCCAGAGTTAGCTGTCACACAGATGAGTTTTCTGGCTGGCATTTATGGGATCTGATGTCACTTAGGCACCCTTTGCAAATCTAGCTTTGAGACATGACATGGCCAGTTTCCTGAGTTTGTGCTTCATCATGGACACAATTATTGCCAATTGTTGTAATGTTGATAAAGGCAGCTACTGTATTTAACAACTGTTCCAGTAAATCATTCCCCAGCTGTCTGGGAGTCACAATCCATAGTCTTAAATAGATATATCTGTCTTTGGTTTTATTAGCTTCAGGTTATATGTGTCATCTGTTGGTTTCAGATGTGGTAACTGGCATGGGCAAATGTTTCTCTCAAAATGTTTCTTTTTAAAGACATACAATTATCAATTCATTTTTGTTCCACAAATGCAGGATTCACAAACAATTTTGTATTGTATTTTAACTATGTAATCCATCACATGATTATATCGTATTTTCATTTTGGATCCCAGAGTCCAACTGAGACTATTAGAGACGTGCAGAGGTCTGTTTGCCCCACATCATTCCTTAGTTGCCTCTGGGCATGTGCTGTATGGAAAGCTGCTATGGAGGATGGGAAAGCTTCTAACTGTGGGGGGAACTGTAACTGAAATTTTATTACCATGAAACTGAAAGACAATTGAACGATTAATGCATAAACAACCAACAATGGATTTGAAGCTGCTTTCACTGTAAGCTCAGATATGCTAATGTGAAACAGTTACAGAAAAGAAAGGGGTGAGGAGAAATGGTCTATTGTGATGATCCCATGCAGAGAAATGTACAGTATAAGAAAAGAGACAAATATTAGCACTGAGCTTCCTGCTTTATAGGGGAAAAAGAGAAACATAATGATCACTCCACTTTCATTGTTTGGAACAATGACTCTCAAATTAGAACTCTGAAAGGGAAGTTAAAGACAAGTAACCAGGGTCTGCCCTTCTTAGTTCTGCGTCAGCCAGGGCAACTCCATATTTACCTGGTTTCCATGTTGGGGTAAGTCACAGGCTTTTGAGCGACCACAGTCTGTGTGATTTTTTTGTGTGTGTGTGATAAATGAGTCCTCTAATCTAAGGAATAATATAGTTCAAAAGAAATAGGTTTCTCCTCCAGTTCAGAGTTCTGGGAGTAATTTTCAAGTTATGGACTATTAGAAGAAAACATCAGATTTTCAGATAAATTGAAAGGCATCTAAAGTGACTTATGTTTATTCCTAAAATTGTTTCTCAGTAAAAGTTCATGGCATAGCATGAAAGTGTGGTCCTGTAAAAGTTCCAAATGGGCTTAGATTGACAGCATATAGGTATGCAGTTTCTAGGAATAAAACAACAGCTTGTAGATTTAGAAGATTATAATATAGTTTTACTTTATAGTTTTTATTAGTTTGACGGTTTATTTTCTTAATGATTTTTGAAAGGGAGTTTTGAATGTATGGGATAAATTCCTAAAACTACAAAAGGCATAGTGAAAAGTAAGCAACTCCCCCCCCACCAACGTCCTTTAGCTTCTCTGGACATAACCACTCCTACTAGTTACCGTACTTGTGTGCCCTTTCTGATGGGTGAGCGGAAACACGGGATACATTTCTACTTAGGGGGTAAGATATACGTACACAAACCAAAGTAGTATATGATGAGGGTCAGGTGAGTGATTCAAACAAGTGCTTTAATAGTTGAAAAGGAAGACAGAAGATTTGGTTGGCTTGTCTGCGGAAGGCTTTACATGGAGGATGTGAGCAGTCTATCAGTATGTGAAAGTAGTTGGACTTTCGGGGGTTATTGAAATTTTAAAATTCGTTTCTTTCTATATTCGGAATGAATTGAGAATGACGATGTAGGAGACAAAGGTCTAAATGTCACTTATATGCTTGCTAAATCAACTGGAGAACACACTTTCCCTCTGCAGTGAAACAATTTGCAAGCTTTCTTCCCTCCTACTCCTTTCCCTAATTTAGACTTGGGGTCACCCAAGGAGCTCAAGTTTGGGTCTACAGAGCAGAGTTTCTCAGAAATGCCACTGCTGATTGGTCTAAGACACAGAGGAAAGGAATAAATGGTAGGGTTCCCTAGTACTTCACCTTCTTGAGAACATGGATCAATAAGGTTACATATTGCCACGCAACCCGTTTTTCATCTTTCCCTCAGAGTGAGAAAGAACAGAGCACGAAGCCAGTATTGTTGCTAAGCTGGTGCTCTTCATGGAAATAGCAGAGGAGCAGAAAAGAAGTTTCCTCATCCACGTTAAAAAAAAAAAAAAAATCAGGAAATCTGCAGAATTCAATTACAGACAGAATTTCTCCCAGGTCAAAAGTAGAAAGAGTAAGACATCATTGTAAATCTAACCGATAGTAGTGCTACCTAAGGGGAGGGGGAGGTGTGTGTAAATGAATCTAGAGAAAACATCTGGTCTGTCATGGGCACAAAGATACAAACTTGCTAGTTTATACTTGAACTTTCCAGAACTGGGAGCAGAGGTTGAGGGGAGCAGAGCTAAGGCCATGGAGGGAGGAAGGAATGGAGGGAGAGAGAGACAGAGAGGGGAAGGAGTGTTGGGAATTGTTTAGTAGCTATGGGGGGAGGGCAGCTCTAATTTGTATTGCTTGCTGAAGTCTGTGGTATAAATACACCCACTGGGACTGATTTCAAGTTACCAACATGACATAACTGAACACGAAGTGGGGGAGAGGTGCACAATCCACTCCTACGAGTTGGTCAAGCCAGTTCTGGTGCACCTCTAGGGGAGAAGACGCCGAAGTATGAAGATTTGAGCTCTTTAGCAATGAGAAGGGTGTTCTTGGCTGTCAGGTGGGAGTGACGCACCTCCATATAAGTCAGTGCTTCTCAAACATGTTCTGTTGGGACACAAATGTTCCAAGATAACCACTTAGTAGCCACGTTGGGCAGTAATAGACTTAATTCAACCAGAATACTCCATTTTTAACTCTCTCTGATACTTTGTCTAAAAAGGTTCTGAAAAACAACTGCTTTTTGTTTTATGTTTTAGGTTTCTTTCTAGAAGGTAGTGCTTGCCCTGCAATAAAAAAAAAAAAATATATATATATATGTATGTGTGTGTGTGTGTGTGTGTATATATATATATATATATATATATATATATATATATATATATATTTGTTCAATGCAAACTTTTTTTAATAGGAAAAATATTCCTTGAATAGTGGGTGCAATTATATGATTTGTATTGATTATTTATTCTTCAAGGTCTTAAAAACTGTGAAGCAATAACAAATTTTCTGGCTGTCAAAGTCAGAAGCAGAACAGTGGTCTGTTGTGGAGAATGCAAGGTAAAGGCATCCTGTAAATCCTTGTCTGGGTACAAGAAAGAGATTAAGGCTATAAAACATGGAAAATATTTTCAAATTAGGAATAGAGAAACATATGCATTTTAGGAAGAGTTTTTACCACTATATCTACATAAATAACTATGCCTAAAGAGGATTTTCCCCTCAGTGACTGGGCATTCTATGGTTAGTAATTTTAATGGTAGTGAAAAACATGTGTTTGAAAAATAACCTGGATACAGCCTATTTTGCCTAATGTCCACTGTCCATATTTGACTAGTGTGTTTGGAGAAAATCTCTGATGTGTTTCACCATAAAGTTGTCTACATGACCAGAGGCTTCTCCATGCCCAATTTAAGGTTGCCAAATAATTGGTTTGGACTAGGTTATACAGATAAATAAGGACCTTCATCCACATGCTGGCCATTTTCCTTCTACACATATACAATTTAAAGACTATTATGTCAATGTCCCACAAAATAAGATATTTTTAAATGTTCCATTATACTTATTACCTTATTTTCTTGAAGTTGGACTTTAACTCTTTAACAGCATGACTCAAATCTGAAGGGAAAACTGAGTGCTACAAGAGGATATGGGTAAGGTGGTAGTTCCCAACTTACTTACTTGGTTGAAGAATTGTTTTGTGCAAGAAATGTGATTTTAGAAATATCAAAAAAAAAAATTAGAGAAGACTTGGAAGTGATATGAGACAGCCCATGAAAGTTTGTTTAAAAGAAGATAAGGCTGATTAATATTGCAGGGAGGGTGCCCACACAATTCAATGGGGGAAAAATAGTCTTTTCAACAAAGGGACCAAGACACCTAGATATCCAGATGCAAAAGAAAAGAAGCTGGACCCTTATCTTACATCATGTATAAAAACTTACTCTAAGTGGATCAAACTATAAAACTCTTAGGAGAAATATAGGGGCAAATCTTTATGACCTTAGATTTGGCAATATGTTTTTGGATATGACAATGAAAGCACAAGCAACAAAAGAAAAAAAATAGACTAACTGGACTTACTCAAAATTAAAAACTTTTGTGTATCAAAGGACTCTATCAAGAATATGAAAAGACCCGCAGAATGAAAGAGAATATTTGTAAATCATATCTGATAAGAATCTAGTAGTTAGAATAGATAATGAACTCCTACATAACCTAACTAAAAATGGACAAAAATTTTTAGAAATAGACATTTCTCCAAAGAAGATTCTACAAGTGGCCAATAAACACATAAAAGGATGCTCAGTATTATTAGCCATTAGGAAAATGAAAATTAAAACCATGATGAAATATCACTTCATACCCACTTGATGGCTATAGTAAAAATAACAACAATGACAAGTGTTGACAAGGATGTGGAGAAATTGGAACCCTCACACATTGCCTATGGGAATGTGATATGGGATAGTCACTTATACAACAGTTCAGCAGTTCCTCAAAAAGTTAAACATAGAGTTACCATATGATTCAGCAATTTTAATTTTAGATATATACTCAAGAGAAATGGAAGCATATGTTCACAGAGAAACTTGTACATAAATGTCCATAGCATCATTATTCAAAATGATGAAAACAACCTATTTGTCCATCAAACTGATGAGTGAAATGAAGTAGTGATCCAGGATACAACATAGATGAACCTTGAAAACATTATGCTAGATGAGAGAAGCTAATCCAAAATGCCATGTGGTCTATGATTCCATTTAAATGAAATGTCCAGGATAGACAAATCTTTAGAGGCAGAATGTAGATTAGTGGTTCTCAAAGAGCTGGAAAGAAAGGGAATGGAGAGTGACTGCTAATGATTGGTGAGGTTTTGTTTCAGGATGATGAAAATGTTCTGGAATTGGATAGTATAGATAGTTGCATAACCTTGTGACTACACTAAATAGTACTCAGCTGTACACTTTAGAATGCTGAATTTTATTTCAATTTTCTTTTGAAAAGAACCTGTTTTATAGGGTTGTTGTAAGACTAAAAGGAAGTATGGAAAATACACAGAGCCTATATTTGATAAACACTAATTTTCATTTTTTAAAGAAGGGTTGGATGGAAATGATAGAATTTTATTCATTGTTGAGAATTGAAAATAATTGCAGCTTACATAAGCTATATGAAAAGTGATTGCACGTGTTAAAAATTTTTAATCAAAATACTTCTTACAGAGCTAATGAATCAAAAGGAAGACAATGGACAACTTTATCCACATTTCCTGACTAGTTCAGCTTGTGCGAACATAAATGCACTGAACAATTTCTGCTTCTTAACACAATAACAAAGACAAGAATGGAATGGACACAGAAACCCACATAGCAATTGAGTAAACCAATTACTGAATTACCATTGTGACTAATATTTTAATTGCTACATCACACAACAGTAATTTAAAAAATACAATGCAATTGCAATAATTATGTCAGTTTTATACCATCATCAGTGGAGCAAAAAGTTTAAAATTATTAGAGCTAAATTATAGCAGCCTATACTCTTTTCATGGGTGCAATATATAGTGGTAAGCATTTAATTTTAAACAGTAGCACAGCACCTTGTACAAAAAGCCTTATATCATAAGAGGTGTATGCAACTAATTGTTTATGGTTCTGCATTCCTGAGAGATGTGCACACTACACTAAATGTTTAAGATGTCCTTGCCCAGATGAGAATGCAGTATTAATTTTGTTGATGACAAGTTGAGTCTATACAAAAACTGGTGTGCTTGCTTCAGTAGCACATGTACCAAAAGCTGGTAAACTGCTTAGATTAGTACAACAGTTTTAGGAAATTCTGCTTCCTAGGTTGTGGGATTTCTAAGGAATACACTTTTCTCAAGAATGTCATTTCAAAGAATTTTCTATCTATTCATCAAAATTTAATGATGAAACACAGTAAATCTAATCCAGTTTTTTGGTAGGGGAGTGCTTTGGAAGTGAATGTCAAAGATTAAAATTCAGAGATGATCATATGAGTAATCATGAAATGGTTTGGGTGAATGGTTTAGGTGAAGTTTCAGGTGAATGAAAAATGTGTAAGCACATCATCCAATTTCCTAATACAATTTGTTTCTTCTGAGCCTCAGGTTTAGTTTTAGTTATCCTATGACAGACAGTTCACAACATAGAAAAAAAGAAGGAAGGAAAGTAGGAGGGGAGAAGACTAGGAGAGAGGAAGGGATGGAGAGAGGAGAGGGAGAGAATGAGACAGAGAGAGAGAGAAAGAGAGAGAGAGAGAGAAAGAGAGAGAGAGAGAGAAAGAGAGAGAGAGAGAGAGAGAGAGAGAGAGAGAGAGAGAGGTAAGAAATGAAAAAAATAGGAAGAAAAACTAACAAAAATTAACTGAGGCACTGTCAAAAACCAAAACAAAACAAGCCAACAAAAAACTACGAAGTAGGTCATCACAGTGTGACTGTTTGTTTCCAACCTGATGGCTAATATCTATTTCAGCAGGCTCCTAGTATATAATAAAACAGAGAAAAGAAGACTCTAATCTCAGCAAGATTTAATACATCATGCCATATACACTTGTCTTAGGCTCAATATTAACATTGTTGATAGGTTTTGCAACTTTAAGTAAATTGATGTATGAGTATAACGAAACCAGTTTGACCACAGGCTAACTGATATAAAGAAGAGTTAAGCTTCTGTGGCATCTCATCAACTTTATAATGAAACAAAGTTGAATGAAACCATGTTATTCAAGAACCTCCTGTACAGGACATAATCTCTGTATTGTCTAAATTACTTACTTTTCTAAAAATCAACAAAACCAATTAGTTTCATGATACATGAAAGTATATTAAATATTTGAACAAGTATTTTTTTGTTAGAACTCAGATCTCTAAAACGTAGGAAATAAGACTCACAGAATTTTATTCTATAAGGGGACCCAGATCCTCTTTACCAGCTGTTACACCCAGCTATACCCATCCCCTGGATGTGTTGGATTACAAGGCTCACTGTTTCCCCCTCAAAATTTTCCTCTGCTGTATAGAAGCCATAGATAGCATCCTACATCCAGGAGGCTATCCTCCCATCCCTCCTCCCTAATGACAGCCAGCCTTCTTGCCTCAAGGCAGATCCAACTCTGATGCAATTCATGGTCTGGAATGGCCCACAGGACCAGGCTCAAGCTATGCTCCAGCCGTACCCACATTTCTGCTTAGCATCCTCCCCTCCCCTCCCCTACTTCTTATTTCTCCTTCTCCTGCGAGCAATCCCTCTGTAAAATCTCTTAGAAATGTGATGTAAGACAGCAAAAAAAAAAAAAAAAAAAAAAAAGAATTTCCCTTGCAAACATTTTAGGAATAATTGCTTATGAAATATTATTATTTTTTAAATATATCATTCCCAGAATGTTCTTTAGTCCCAGTATATTCTTCAGGTTTGAGATAATTTTGCTAGATTGTAGGGTATCAGCTAGAACCATATGAAATCTGAATCAGAACTAAATATGCCGGCAGGAAATTTTTAGTAATTAAAGAATTATTCCTATATCTTTAAACTTTTCACATGCCAATCAAACCTTTCATTTATTGCCTTCAGACTTTGTCCAGGTTTCCTCTGTCCTCCTCAAGCCTTATTTGCTGGGTCAGCTTGTCACTCAGAACCCTTGAGGTTAGATTAGGCATCCTTTTTATGTGCTTTCATAGTACGTTGTACTTAGCATAAACCTCAAACTCATTACACTCCAAGGTGACTTCCTGTTCATTCCCCACACCCTACATATCCAGTACATTTTCTGAAAGCATGGCAAGGACAATCATTATCTTATTGTTTATGCTGTCCCCACTACTCAGTACACTGCATGTACTTAAATATATGTTGAATGAATGCATGCTATATGCCTATCAAATCTATATTATATTGTACCATTTGTGAAATGATATGGCTTCAGCATGTAAACTAAATTACATAGATCATCTTGAATTACAAGTACTTTACCAAACTTATTATCAACATCTGAAGAAAAAAGATACTGTAGCTGAGAAACCTTGTAAGTGACCAAACCAACTATGAAATACAACAAGAATGTAACTTTTAGGATGCTTAAGTTCAACAATAAAATGTTCAGGCTATGTTGCACTAAGTATATAATAAAATCAACTAAAATAAACACATACTAATTAAGCACTTAACATTTCACCAGCACATTTTTCAATTACAAGGGAAATATAGTTTATTAATGAAAAAACTCATAATACAAGATAAAAATAAAATTTAATGTGAAGTACACATGGCACAAGCAAGTACTTTGTGAGATTGATGGGTTCAATTTGAGTAACTGGAGAATAGGTTTCCACTTGCTGATGAAAAAGAAAGTATGAACTTAGGAAATTGTACAAAAATTGGTCTAATGGAAGTACAGTGTGAGGGGGAATGATGAAGATGCAATTAGATAAGGAAGTAAATTAGCTTAGTTGATTGGGTATTTTAGAATGGCCACTTAAACTTAATTTAATGGACAAAGAGAAATGACAGATTATTGAGAAAGGTAGTGGCATGTGTACTCAGAACAAAGTGTTTTCAAAAGAAAACTTGTAGTATTTAAGATGAGATTGGGAAGTTCAAGGGAAATCTAAAAATTAGGAACTATTAAAGTTAGAAATGGCCTATAAAGAAGTGATATGAAGGATGCTAGGATAGCTCAACAGATTGAGCATTTGCCTTGCAACTGTGAGGTCTGGGGATTGATCCTGGTCCCAGCCCATGCAAACCCACATGCTGAACTGTGGCACACAACTGGTAGCTGCTAAGATGGTAGTGAAGGTTCTTGTCTCCCATGAGGGAGGCCCCCAGTTTGGTTTTGCTCTGTGTGGCTCCACATCTACCTGTGTGGAATGAAACCATGTCATGTCACAACTAATGATGTACCACTGTGGAGATTGCTCTGACCCCATCCCCCTTCTCTCAACTTCTCTCAAAACAACAAAATCTTTTTTTTTTTATTGTTTTTGACAGAGAGAGAGAGAGAGAGAGAGAGAGAGAGAGAGAGAGAGAGATACAGAGGCAGAGAGAGAACTGAACTGGGGGAGCTACCCAGTTCAGCATATGGGTCCACACAGGCCGGGGCCAGGATTCGATCCTCGGTCCTCAGCACTGCAAAGTGAGCACTTAACCCACTGAGCCATCCCGGCTTCCCCAACAAAATCTTTAAAAAGAAGAAAAAGATTATTTCTTCAGAGAGTTTGAGATTAGAGAACACAGAGCAAAATTTTTCCAAACTGCTCCAAATCTTGACAGATATGGAATTATGTTCCTCCGTCTATCTCTACTTATATAATTAGCCATGCTACTTTTAAGTATCATCATAAAAATGTAACAATAATAGCAAAATATAAAACTGAAATAGGGAAAGCTGGGATGGCTCAGCAGGTTAAGCGCTCGCTTTGAAGCCCCGGGGACAGAGGATCGAATCCCGGCCCCGGCCCATGAGGACCCACATGCTGAACTGGGCTGTGCCCCCAGTTCAGTTCTTGCCGGGACCTATGTGGGAGGCTCCCGGCCCAGTTCCTGCCCTGCGCAGCCCTGTGCCCACCTGTGGAGTGAAACTAATATATGGAAAACTAATGTCAACTATGGAGACTGCTCTGGGCCCTCCCCCTTCTCTCTGTCTTTCTCTGTCTCAGTTTCTCTGTCAAAAATCAATAAAATAAATCTTTAAAACTGAAATAGAAACCATTCATTCTAATGAAAAGAAAGGTGTCTTTCTAATTCATAGACATTCTTAGAAACTAGAGACTTGTAGTATCTAGATACCTATTGAACATGCAATTGCTCCTTGTGTGTTTTTTCCCACAGAACCAATACATGTTTAGGCCAATGTTATCTGAATAAAACTAATGGCAGGAAAATACCGTGAGGCAATTTTGATAGGTACTTGTCATATTAGGAATACCTGTCTTTCAAAAAAAGAGAAAGCAATATTCGATATACTTAGTACAGTTTGGTCTTTTCAATGACTCTGTGCTGTAAGAAATTTGCATATCTGTGTACCACCTAGAGTTCAGTGCAGGAAACAGAATAAGCCCAGGTACTTTAAGTGGATAGAAATTTAATTCCAGGAAGTAAAAGCTTGCAAAGTAATTGGAAAGGCTAGAGATAGAGGTTCTAGGCTGGGCATCCAGGAATGTTTCCAGAACACAGCAGAACTAACTTATTGGGGAACTACCGGTACCATTTCTGCTTGAATCAGAAAGATGAGGAATCCAGAAGTCACTACTACAGAATTTACTGACTTCAAAAACACACCATTGTCTCTGTGAGGGATTAGAAAACCACCCCTGCTGCCACCATACCAGCCTCTCAAAACCCTTGAACTTGGATGCTGGAATCTGTCAAACAAAAATCGTGTCTTCACAGTCTCATTTATTAACAGAAAACAATGCGAGAAATAGAAAGATGACCTCCACTTGACTTCTGTCTTCCAAATGACAACAAGTGCACCTAATTGGCTGAACCTGATTTGCACCTGCAACTTTAATAGCACAGGAATCTGGGAAATGCAGTTTTTAGCCTTCTAGCCTCTGCAGTTCAGAAATGCACACTATAAAGTGGAGAATGGTTGCCAATTGGCCACATCCACCATACTGCAATTCAAAGGCTAGAAATTTCTTATCCAGGGTCACAGAAGAGCAACAAACTTGTATTTGAAGGTTTTGGCCCCTTGCCCAATGCTCTTTCCACTACATCAATCCACGGCACTGATTACCCATAGAAGACATTTGCCAAAGGAGACACATTTTCAAATCTTGTGCTAATTATATTTTTCACTGAACCATTAATTCAGGCATCTGTGAATATTGTTATCTTTTACTCTTATGTCAAATTGAGTTCTTCTTCCAAACTCAGACTTAATCTTATTTTACAGTTCTTCCAGTTAAACCAACACTGCAAGGGTTTAATACCTTTGAGTATTTTTCTCAGCAGGCTTGCTGCTTAATCCATTTAATGTCAGAAGAACCCAACCTTCTTATTAAAATGGGAGAAAGCACATTATTAGAGACTACATTAGTGGCTTGCTTTCTACTGAATAAAACCTGTCAGTATTTGTACCTTATCTTTATTTTAATTTGTGTTTTCTGCTAACCATATACAGAAAAACAGTAAAAATAAAGAGTTGGGATGTAAAATTCTCTTGAATTTTAATCACATTACATGTCTTTGTGAACTTTTCCTAAGTTTGTACTTCTGTATTAAAATAAAAATATGGAATATGCAAATAAAATATTTGGCTAAATGAAAAAATTTTAAGGCATCAATAATATCTCATTAATATCAGTTAAATCTTTAGTTCCAAATGATTTTTAAAGCATCTTTGTGAACATATTTTTATATGCACATTCAATGATCTAAGTATAGAAATTCTTTATACATTTAAGAATACAAATTACTGGGTACATTTCTTTTAAGACTTATCAATAGTACTATGTCACAATTAAAGAAGTTAAAGTTATGTTGCTACGTAAAATTTTTGATTCTTGCTAAAGTTAACATTTGATTCTGAGCTGTTCAAGTTTTGCATTTAAATATTTTATATACTTTCCATACACAATAAAAATACTCTAGCAGGATTCAGATTGATGTTTTTCTTAGTATAGGTATATGACAACATTTTTTGGTGGTAGTGATGGTAGTGGTGTGGTGATTTGCTTCAAAGAATCACACGAAAAGTTGGCATCAATCTGTGCACTCATAAAAATCTTAGCTTAAATAAATATAAAAAATGCAATATCTGGGGAAGCCGGGATGGCTCAGTGGGTTAAGCGCTCACTTTGTAGCACCGGGGACCGAGGATCAAATCCTGGCCCCGGCCCTT
The DNA here is from genome assembly GCA_004027555.1 of Craseonycteris thonglongyai. Taxonomy (NCBI): domain Eukaryota; kingdom Metazoa; phylum Chordata; class Mammalia; order Chiroptera; family Craseonycteridae; genus Craseonycteris; species Craseonycteris thonglongyai. The sequence continues at coordinate 22,753 of PVKE010011493.1, read as the reverse complement.
GTGGACCCATGTGCTGAACTGGGGAGTTCTCCCAGTTCAGTTCTCTCTCCATCTCTGTATCTCTCTCTCTCTCTCTGTCATAAACAATAAAAATAAATAAATAAATAAATAAAAAGAAAAAAAACAGGAAAACAAAATGCAATATCTAATATATGTTTGAAAACCTGGGTTCTTAAAGAGTTTAGATAAGAATTATTTAAATTATAAAATAATCTAGTTGGTATTTCTTTAAATACCAAGGTACTCCAAAGTAATTATTTGGTTTCCATGCTTCTTGTTTTCAGAAACACATTTACTTTGATTATTTATAGACTCAGAAACCAAAGTGGATTCACCCCAAAGCAGGGACTAAAACAATGTAAGAAATTTGTCCAAAAACTGGGAATAAATTGGGTCCTTGTAACCATTTCCATCAGGACTCTTTGCCCCTTTAAAGGCAGATGGGAAGTCAATCCGTGTTCAGGCAGGAAAGCAGCTCAACTGAAGTTTTACAGGGGAAATTCTTCCTCTATGTCTTCAGAGGGAAGGGTGGAGAACAGGACACTCCACCCTCAGCTACATCCCTTTCATTAATTATGTAACCAGATCTCCTTCATCATTATCAACTTACCAATTAGTTAACAGAGGATTTTTTCTGATGCTTTAGGTAGAGTTTAATTGAGGAGGGTCCTAAGATCCTTACTTATCATATTTGTTTTGCATACCATTAATGTGAAGAGATTTACCTTGGGGTGCAAGTGAACATTCTTTTCCAAAAGTGTTTAAAAATCTACTATTTTAGCATGCAGATATAAATCCTGACTACTGGTATATTATTAAAGCCTACACACATCAGGGAGTGTGTGTGTGTGTGTGTGTGTGTGTATATATATATATATATATATATATATATATATATATATATATATATATATATATATATATCTGTATATATATATATGCAAGAAGGTAGATACCTTCAAATTTATACTCTAAGAACATGTGAAAAATATTTGTAAGTATTAGAAACTATTAGCATTTTAGTATACTTAACAGATGGGTGAATATAACAAAGTGAAAAATTTGTTGTTGGCATAAATCAGCTAAATTCTTGAAATGCACAACTAACTACACATATATTCCGCAGCCCACAAGCGCTGCAAAATGGGGGTTTGGGCTTCTAAGTTTGTTTTTCAGTTGAGTCTTCTTTCACTTATCTTCCATCTGTTTCCTGGAATATTAAAGGTTAGAGCAAGTTCTAAAAGCTTTATCTTATGTAAGACCTGGATGATTAATAATGTCAGTCTTGGGCTCACCTCTCACAGAAACACTTATCAAACTTCAAATGATTATTTTGTCTCTGAATTTTAAACATTAAAAGGCTATTTGTTTTTACTTTTATTTTTTTCTCTTTATTGTGAAAATTTTCAACATATGGAAAAGTTGAAATAATATAACAAATACCTCTATAACCTTCACAAATACACACACACACACACACACACACACACACACGATTTATATACAAGGGCTGTCTGGGGAAATTCCAGCCATAAATGCATCTATTTTTCATATTACATGGCTGGATACTTTCCAGACAGCCCTCATATATACACATATATTTACTAGAACATTCTTAAATTACAAACACAAGTAAATATGAAAAAAATAGATTTAAATGTTGCTACATGCATTTGCTAAGAATAAGGATCTTCTCCTTCATGACCACCATGTAACTATTACCCCTAAATATCTTGATACCCAGGCCACACTTACATCAACTAAATCAAATCTCTGGAAGGGGGACCCCTAAGCATCAGTAGATGTTAAAGCTCCCAGGTAATTAGAATAAACAGCAAAAGTTGAGATCCAGTGTCTAAGAATTGATTAGATATAAGTTAAAACATATTCAAGAAAGAATACATTGTTTTTTTTAATATATTTTATTTATTTATTTTTGACAGAGAGATACAGAGACAGAGACATTGTTTTTTTAATATGCATAAGAACATGCTAGCATTTAGAGTTTAGCAAATCTAAATTATAGATTTTAAGTCAGTGTCACAATAATTTACATTTCCTTAAGTTTTTCTTATCACATTAATGCCGTTTTAGCATATTTCTTTAATATGAATGTATTTGATCTTTATTTCCATTTCTTCTACATGATTTAAATATATAAAATATGTATTGTTACATATATCCCAAATTTATTTATGTGTGTATGTATATATATTATATGGCATTAATAAAAAATTTTATACATGTTATTTGATAAAATGTTTAAGAATTCCTTTTATCTTAGCATGTGAAATAATGCTTCTTTATAACATTTCCCATGATCAACTTTCACATTTATAAAAATAAAAATTACAGCAAGCAAAAATCAACACCAATACCTAACATATGTTAATATTTTGACAGATTATGTTCTCTCCTCATGTATTAAAAAATCTTAATGTTTCTTATAACAAAGCATTATTCCTAAATTCATAAAATTAATTTTCACTGATTAATTATTTCTACATTTTATTGTGGTTTTCTTCTCAGTGTTAAAATTAACTTTAGCCTAAAAGTTACTTCCAAGATTTTTCTACACCTATCAGTTACTCTTTTTTTATTTCTTTGGCTTCTACTATGACATTGTTACAGAATATCAAACCAAGAAAGCATTAAGCATTTAGCAATAGGCTTTAGATACGTATGCCTGTTCTTTTACGAGTAGAGTCAAATCAAGCGATGCATAAACTGATTTTTCTAGTTTATTTTATTGTTTGAGAGAAGGTAAGAGAGAAAGAGAAGGGGGTGGGGTGGGGGGACAGAACAGTCCCCATAGTTGTACATCATTAGTTGTGACATAGTTTCATTCTGCACAGGTGGATGTGGGGCCACGTGGGGTGGGAACAAAACTGGGGACTTCCACGTGAGACGCAAGAAACTTCATCACCATCTCAATGGCTACAGTTGCGCCGCTGTTTAGCGTATAGGTTTGCAGGGACCTGGTCCGGTTTTTAATCCCTAGACCTTGCAGTTGCAAGGCAAGTGCTCAACCTGATCCTGCTCCTAGTGTTTTTTTAACAACAGCTTACAAAAATCCAGCCTCAAAAAGTAAGATGTTATCAAAAGGAATAAATATGATTTAATGTTGAAGTTCTAAACTAACTGAAGCAAATGGTTTGCATAGTGTCTGATGTCACTGGATTGGCCTTGAAAAATTGAAATATCGCATGATGACGCCCCTTGGAGTTTGTGCGATGCCCTTGGGGCACCTCAGTACACAGTCTGCAAAGCACGGGTACACTCTCTAAAATATGTGATATAACTGTAATGGGTGATCTAAGATGTAAAAGCAGAACACAAGTGAAATAAATCATTCTGAGGGCCTAGGGTAAATTGTTATGAAATTGAAGAGGAGATGAAAACTGTGAGAAATGTTCTATCTGCATGGAATGCACTTACCTCCACACTTCACCCACGAAATGACTAACTATAGCTCCAAAGTCAGCTCAAGCTTCTTCAGGACAACCTCCCCTAATTAAGCCAAATCCAACTATGACACATTTTCAGAGTTCTCATTTTCTAGCACTTATCACAATCGCAACTATACATTTATTTGTATATCTACTTAATTCTTCTACTAATATCTGCCATTAGAATGTAAGTTCTAAGAGTGTAGTAATATGTGTGAAACCACCACAGTTCTCACAGTGTCTAGTTTATTATAGGAGCTGCAACCCCTTGTTGAGTGAAATGAATGAACCAGTGTAGAAATGTGACAGAACAGGTAAAGCATTTCACTTTTATTTTTCTTTATTCTAGAACAGCTGCTATTTATAACAGCATCGCTAAGACTTACTTCCTTTTCTCATAATATTTAGCAGGAAAAAGAAACCCAGAGACATACACCTGTTTCTGAAACCTGAGAAAATAATCTCACCTCAACTAAATAAAAAGGATAATGCTGCTTTGGATAAGGCAGTTGAATATTCATAAACTCTTATATGCAAAATAATTAAGAAAAAAATCATGCTACTACATGAAAGTTGCTAATAGAAAATTAAAAAAAATCTTAGCTATGGCCACAAGTCACTTTGAGATCCATGTTCTATAAAGGACGATTTATAGAACTAGGAAGTTAGTTTCTAGAAAGTGGCAATTCATTTTTTTTTTTTATTAGAATGGCACTATACTACAAAGATTAATTTTATTGACACACTAAGCAAAAATGTTAAGGGAAATACACAGTGTCATTATTAAAATAAAATGAATTCTAAAAGTCTTACCAATATTCTATTTTAATCTTGATTATACAGACTCTTCACTTAACTAAGATCAGAATATAACAAAGCATTATATGATTTCTGGATAATGAAAATAATCCTAAAGCCAGGTAAAGTAGAATAATAATTCAAATAACTAAAGACCTTTAAAAAGGTGGATTAAAAACAACAACAACGGGGAAGCTGGAATGGCTCAGTGGGTTAAGCGCTCACTTTGCAGCGCCGGGGACCTAGGATCAAATCCTGGCCCGGGCCCGTGTGGACCCATATGCTGAACTGGGGAGTTCTCCCAGTTCAGTTCTCTGTCTGTCTCTGTCTGTCTCTGTATCTCTCTCTCTCTCTCTCTTTCTCTCTCTGTCAAAAACAATTTAAAAAACATTAAAAACAAACAAAAACACTGGGGAAGCAGGGATGGCTCAGTGGGCTCGCTTTGCGGCCCCAAGGATCGAATCCCGACCCTGGCCCATGTGGACCCATATGCTGAACTGGGGTGTGCTTCCCATGCAAGAGGCCCCCAGTTCGGTTCTCACCCCTAGTTCAGATCCTTGTTCAAACGGTGTGCCTCCGATACAGGAGGCCCCCAGCCCAGTTCCTGCCCCACGAGGCCCCCGCCCACCTGTGTGGAATAAAAGCATGTCAAAAGCTGATAATGTACAACTATGGACACTTCTCTGGGTCCTCCCCCTTCTCTCTGTCTGTTTGTCTTTCTCTGTCTCGGCAAAAAAATAATAATAATAATAAATCTTTTAAAAAAAACAACAACCCACTGAATTAAGGTTGATTCATGGGATTCTGTACACTTAGTTATCCTTTTTCTGAAAGGGGAGTTTAAGCTACAGAATCAATATATTATGTTTTGGTGTACATTTTTTCACTCTTAAAGTTCCTATACTAGAAAGAAATCGTTTGTTTACACTTTATACCTTATACATAGAATGGCTATGGATATAAATAAGAGATGAAGAAATAAAAGAGAAGGTAATATAGAGATAGTTGACTCTGTGCCCTTGGAATAGCTAATCCACAAATAGTGAACTCCCCAGTAGGTGCTGTCTTCTTTGAGAAGTTGCTCCATCATTTATCTTAAACTGAAAGCTGGCTCTCTTTGATGCTATCATTTTCTAAAAGGTCTCCCAAACATGCCTCATTATTTTCTTTCATCACATATCCAGGATACAGGATTGATGTCTACCTAGTTCCCCATTGAAACTTCCCAGAACACTTTTACTTTATAGTCTTGTAAAATGAAAATATAAAACAAAAACCATCAACCAAAAACAAACCTGTCCCTTTGTAGTTCAGACAGCCTCCTTATCACATCTCCATCTTTCTGATCCTAAATTACCAGCCTACTACATCTCACCCATCATCTGCCTTTTCTCCAGCTTCTGTAGAACAGTGCTTCTCAAACTTTCTGTGCATTTGAATCACCTGGGAGATTTTGTTAAAGTTAGACTGTGACTCAGTAAGGACACTCAGAGAGTCTGCATTACTTTAGCTCCCATGAGAAGCTATGGCTGACTTTGAAGAGTAAAGGCTAGAGGAGCTATTGCTGCTATTGTCTACTCTGCCATGATCCTAATCCTCTCTTTTGCCTTTGGGATTTAGTCTCTCCTGTTTTTAACATCTATGGTTCCCCTACTGATCCTTGTCTTTCTTATACAGTCAATCTTAATCTCTCTCCTCTCCCTCAATTGCTTAAGTATCACCCCTGCCCCCCCCAATCTAATTTAACTCTTTACTCCCCCTAGTTACCATCCTCACTCTTTCACATTTTTTTGAAAAAGAAATTGTTTGCCTATGTCATTTCATATTCAATTCAATTCTATACCCACTTCAGTTGGACTCGCAGGTCCATGAGCCCTCCAACATAGTATTCACAGAAGTCACCAATGACCCCATGTTGAGAAGCCAAAAAAGACATGTGCAGTTTTCATTCCATTTGAACCTCTCAATAGCATTCAATACTGTTAGCCACTCCTGACATTTTTTCTGCCTTTGCCTCCATGACACAATAGTCCCCTTATTTTCTGTTACCATTCTAGTAATCATTACAATTGGCTTTGGAAGACCATTATCTTCTTTCCAGCTATAAGATATTACATATTGAAGTTCCATGGGGTCTCATCCTTCTTTTCCAGTATATATTGCACCCTACAACTTTCATGTTCTCATCATCTAAATGCAATTAATTTCTGAATTTATGTCACCAGTTTATATACCTTTTTATTTATTTATTTTTCAGTTACAAACCTGTATCCTCTGTGTTCTACTGGACATCTTCTCTTGGATGTCTCAAAGGTACCTCAAGCATAAGAGATCCAAAGCTAAATTAATAATTTCTCAGCAGTACCTGCCATTATCACATAGTCAGATACCTAGTCCAGAAAACTTTGTTTTTGACACATCCTCTTCCTTCACTGTCATATATCTACTCTTATCTTCCAGATCCTCCCAGACTCATATGAAATCTGTTCAGTTTTTTTCCATCTCCACAATCACTTCTACCTTAGCATCAATAATTGTCATCTCTTGGTTGGTCTACTACAAATGATTTCCCAAGGAGTATTACTTTCATCCATTCCACTCTGTTTCTCCCTCTTTAATCTGTACCCTGCAGATATGGTGATATTTTTGAAACAAAGTTTGATCATTTGTACCTGTTTCCCCTGATCATACTGAACTTGTTTTAATCCCTCATACCTGCCAGGCTCCCTCCCACTAGAGAGACATTGCTAGAACTCTTTCATTGGCTTGGAATGCTCTTCCCCTCCCTTCTCCTCCATTAGCCTACTTTATCCCTCAGACCTAAGCTCAATCATCATTTTTTTTGGAGGGGGTTGGGGGGGAGCCTACCTTTGCCCCAATAAGGAAGTCAGATTTATCTACTAGAAAACCATACTGAATCGGGTACTTCTCCACTACAGTATTCCTTAAGAGCATGGTGCATTTCTGGTTTTGTTCAGCATTATTGCTCCAGTACTTTTTGTGCCCAATTCCTGGCACAAAGGAGTTAAACCATAAAACATCTCTTGATTTAGTGTGTAGAGGGGATAATATCAGTGGAGGGATCCTGAATGGTATGGCATTTAAGCTGGGCTCTCTCTCTCTCTCTCTCTCTCTCTCTGCTATTCTTGAATAAGATAGAGGGAGATGAATTAGGGATATTGCAAAGAACAAAAATTAACAGTATTTGCTAGAATATTTAGATATAAGTGGTAGGGGAATTGAAGATGATTCATAGGTTATCTGGAGAATGGTAGAGTCGATTAACAAATTTCAGCTGAAGAAAATGATGAGTTCAACTTATTGATGCACTGAATTTGTGGAAACAAACTTACCAGGTAGACACAGCTTGAAGACATTTTAATGTGTCACAATGGATGTGGTGGTGTGAGATGTTATTCAGACATCTTAATCCGGATGCCCTTCTGACAAGCACTATCTTGGGTAACAGCACAGAAAGTTAGAAATCTTGGAGCCATTTGCAATAGCTCTCTCTTCCCCTATTTCCTTATCCTTTTCTATTATCTATATTTTCTCTCTTTTCTTCATTCCACTACCACTTCCCTGGATTTACACCAGGATTATTTCAATAATTTCCAACTCCTCTCCCTACATCCAGTCTTGATTTCCTATAATCTGGTTTTCACTTTCCTCTCAGAGTAACTTTTCTAAGACAGCAGAAAGTCACTGTCTTAGTAAATATCCCTAAAAGGCTTCCGTTGCCTACATTGTAAAATCTAGACTCTTTATCAAGTCTTTATAATTTGATCCTAAAATTCCTGAACTTCACTTGCAGCTCCTCTGTCCAATCATACTAGACCATTTATTGTCCTCAAATGCCTCCTGCTTCCCTTCTTTCTTTTAACTTAACTGAAATCTGACTATAGAATCACAAAGTTATTCTGACTAGGGAAAAGATGTTATATTGTCTAGTATTGAGAGAAATGGAAAAAGGAACCAAGGAAGCTCCTAGGTTTCAAATTCCAACTCAAGTGTGGCCATGTGAAACCTTCCCCTCTAGGAAAAATTTGTCTTACTGGTTATCTGCCAGGTCACTGTAATTCTTAGCCAAGAGTTAGCTGAGGTCACTGTTTCTTATATAGGTGAAGTTAAGCTAATTATTTGGCATATCTATCCTTCAGATAATCTAGCTATAAAGAGTTTGGCTGTACCTCATTTGTTGTCACACCTCTTTCCCAACTGAAAATGTGGCCACAGAATCCTCCCCTTCACCTCAAGAAGATGGCTACGTTGGGAACGTCGTTACGTCTGACGTTCTACGTGCTGAGAGAAGGTGGGGCCCTCAGGGAGCTAATAAAGGGCGGGGCCAAGTAGGACGGGGCGGGTCTGCAAGGGGCGGGGCTGCGCCAGAGAGGTCGGGGGCGCTTCTGCAGTTCAGCTGGTGCGCGAGGCGGTAGGAGGCCACGCCAGTAGGGTCCACTTGACGCTCCGTGTCGGGAGCCTGTCCCGAATCACCGGCTCAGATCAGGGGCAGCTGCGTAGCCGCGCGGAAGCTGGTGGCACCGGGAGTGGCGGCCAGAGCCCGATCTCCACTGGCGGGAAGCACCTAGGATTGGGGAAGCCCCGGGAGCAGCGTGGAGGCGCCTCCCTTACCCAGGGGGCCGCGGCGACAGTCACGGGGCGCGGCGCTACCGCGCGACCCAAGCCGGGATTCCAAACAGGAGGCCCAGTCTCCTCCAAGACCCGGCCCGCCTCACCTGCGGTGCAGCGGCGCGTCGCCACCGCGGCTGTAGAAGGCACCTGCGCTGCCTCGCTGACCGGTCTCCGCCCGTCGCCCCTGCCCCCGCCCCAGGCCGGCCCAGCGCACCTGGACGCGCAGGGCTGCGAGAGCCGAGGCTGAGGGCGCGGCGTCTTCCCACCGCCCAGGGAGGACGCAGGTGGGGCGAGCGCGGCTTCGTGGAACCGGGCGCCGGCTGCTGCCATCGTCCCGGCCACCGCCGGGTCCGGGCACCATGAACAGCAGCAGCGGCAGCATCACCTACGCCAGTCGCAAGCGGCGGAAGCCCGTGCAGAAAACGTGAGTGTCCGTGCGGGGGCTGGGCTCCCCAGCCCACCCCAAGCCCCCGCGGTTTGGGGATTAGGTCAGCTCCTGACACAGTCAGTGGAATCGAGATTTGGGGGCGGGTCTAGACCCAGGCCTTAGATTCTTTTTTTCATTAAAAAAATTGTTCCCGCTTGTCCGCAGCGCACACGAACCCTCTCCCACTCCCACCCATTGGCAACTGTTTTGGGTGGTCCTGATTTGTTGACAGCTCTGGTCTGCCCTGTGGGGCTGGTGGATTAGTCACCGTAAGCCCGTCTTGAAATCCCCTTCCATTTTTAATATCGTCTTCGGTTAGCAGACGATCATAACTCTCATTCTTGGAAGGGTGAGGTGTTTTAAAGAGCTAAACACGTGCCACTGCAAGAAAGGGGCTGAGTGCCTCTGAAGGTATTTCTCGACCAGGTGCAACTGGCTTTCTGTTGCGCTCTTATTTACTTATTTGGTAATAATTTTGTAGTGCTCAGCGTGGCCATATCTGCAAAATGTATAGAGATAGTAGCAGGTATGAGGGAGTGCAGTGGGCAAGGTACAGAAAGGTTTTGCTTTTCTTCTTTTCCAGCTATCTTTTTGGTGAGTTTATCGCTTTTGCGGTGGTTTTAGGATCTGTACAGTAACAGATTTGGAACTGAAATTAGTGAAGCAGACGTTTCCATTCTTGGTATCTTTCTCTAATTCCCTTTTCCCCATAGTTCAGAGTTTTGTCAATTCTAATTGAGCGATTACAAACAGACATCTTATTGTTTTGGTGGGATATTTGTGTGAGATAGCAAATACTTCAAAATAATTTTTTTGAGACAGAGTTTCCTGTATTCATGTTCTTTATTTCTTATTATGGTCTCTGAGTTAATTTACTTCACATTTAAAATTTTTCATAAACAATGCTAAGAATACGTTAAAGGGTTACTCAGAGCAAATCTGAAGTGTGCACTTTGCTTAAAACTTAATTTAGCTTGTTAATCCAAAACAGAAAATAGTAGTTTAACATTTATATTTAAAACCATGAGCTTGTTTAAAAGTTTCATTTTCTGGACTATAATTTCCTGTTAGAATTTCAATATGAAGATCATAGTTCCGCAGACCTAGGCTTGGCATTAGCAGAGTATATTCATGTATCAGTTGACTGATTAAAATTTGGAGGTCTTATCCTGCAGTGGGGCTGAGAGGGATACTGCCGAGTCAGCAATTATCTGTCTTGGCAATTATGTGACTCTGATTTATAAACTTGCAAAAGTAGAATGATTTTTTCTAATCCGACTTCCACCTTGAAGGTTAAAATAGAGAGAAATTCCAAATGCCTGTTCCATGTTATTTATTACAATAGTACACTTAGTATAGTTTGTAATAGAGTTATCATGGGTTTTATGTGTATTGTCAGAAAACTTTGACGATCTCTCTAATGGATTTTTTAAGTTATTGAGTTTCTGTCAGTGTGTTACAAAAGGACCTAGATGACTTTTAAAAATACCATGTTTTTGTATTTATTATGAAGTTTAACATTTTTGGCTTCTAGATGACATTTTATTAAAAGATCTTGCCTTTAAACATATTATATTTACCTTCTATTTATGTAAGCTGCATCTTTTATCTTAGTATTTTAATATACTTCTTAAGATTTTAATATAGTTTCATTTGATAATCTTGTAGTACACTGTGACTAAAGCATTTTCCACATTATCCTTATTTTGTTTTATTTAGTATAGATGTTTAGAAGATCTTACTGAGCGTTACTGCTAATTGTATAAATTCCTTAAAATGTCACTACATTGCTCCATAAGAAAAGCCTGGTGCTGGCATTACAGAATCACATGAAATTTTTCCTAATTTGTCTTTACCTGAATGAAAAAAATGGGTATCTTTATAAAGCATGTAATCAAAGTTCATTTTTGGAATGTGGCCATTACATCTAATAAGTTTAATATGGATTTTTTAAGTTAAATTATTATTTTGTAGCTAATCGGGTCTAAAATAGTGTTATTGACAGAAAAACACTTACTTGCACTGAAAATGCTCTTGAGATTTATCTTCTACCTCTTAAGTAAAAGCCACTTTATTTTACTTACAAAGAAAACACATTATAGCATAATTATAGAACTGTTGATAAGGCTGCTATTTAAATATATGGTTGGATAAAACTTTGGAATCAAGTAGGTTACATAATTTTAACCTGAATCTCTTCCAGTTTCTTCAATTGAATTAATTGAACAAGATAAACTCCCTCTAGTGGCAAGCGTAACATTGAAAATTATCTTTATTAGTAGGAAATACTTAAATGTGTTAATTTAATCCCATTAAAGTATGTTGTATATACTAGACATTCAGTAAATGTTTCCTTCTCTTGGCAGTAATGAGAGGTAAGTAAAGAATCTGAAGCAACCTTACATCTGATCCATGTTCCTTTCTACCTTCAAAAAGACATTTTCAAAGATAACCTTAGGAAGAGATTCTATAATAACTTTCCTTAAAATGTAGCTCTTAAGAACCCTGCTCAAAACAAACAAACAAACAAAAAAATATATTTCTATTTAAATCTTGTTCTTGTTTTATTGTCTTTGGAGAAGATAACTTTTTTGTCAATTTGTTTAGTTATGTTGTCTCAGGAAGATACGTAGGTGAAAAGTGCACTACTGAATTAAGTAGAATCTGTTTTTCTCTAGTGACAATAACTTTGGTTATATTTCTGTCCTTTTGAAGTTTTATTAAAACAAAAAGTTTTAGTGCTACTTCAATTACTGTATTTCTAGGATGTTATTACTGAATGTTGGCAAATAATAGGTGATGAGTAAATGACTTCTACACTTAAATGGTATCAGCAGTAGTAGTGATCAAGCCACACCCATCATAAAGTGTCAGAACTGGACATAACTTGTGAACCTTAGCTAATCCTTTCACTTGGTTAGCATACTAATAATGTTAATATAATACAAAAGCATTGTCTTTTTCATATTTTTGCTAATTTGCTATTCATTTCTATTTAAATCTCAGGAACCTCACTTATATAAATACCTACTTAAAATGAAATTATGCTGTGTTTTACTGAAAATGTTACATATAAGTATAGTATGATACCACTTTCTAAATAGCTTCCAAAATAAAAGGATAGGTCTTTTCAGTTACATAATTGTTTCTCCACCATTATTTTTCTTTCAAACAGCTTTATTTAGATAGCTTATACATGGTGACTATGAGGCTCTTACATATTGTTTCTATGAAATACTCCAGTAAAATGTGTAGTTATTGGTAATATTTATTAAAAAATAAATGACAAAAAGAGGAAACAGTGAGATATAAATGGAAGGACACTAGGGCTACACTAAAAGATGCAGTCTTGTTTCTTTTTTTTTTTTTTTTCAAATTCTTGACCAGTATAGGATAGTCAACACCTATACTGTCACTCTCACAACTAAAATTAGCAGAACAAAAGCATTCTATAAACTGTAAAGACTGCTAAAGATATAATGAAACAGAAACATAAATTCTGTTCTTTAAATAATTTTACATTATCCCGGAATAATCAATTCTCCTGTGAAACAGTAAGAGTCAGCATATGATTATGTTCTCAATTATGAGTATGGCTGAAATGTGCTACTTCACTGGTGAATAAACTTATATAATACATAACTATTGATGCATGTAATTAAGACAATTATTTAGAAATAAGTACCATGCAAATTTTTAATAGCATTACTTTTATACTTCCACACTTCTTTGAAATTGATGTTTTTCCTGCATGTGGTTTGATAGAACAAAACTACTGTTTATAAGACCTTACTATGATACTACCCTTTGCATACATCATTTTATTTCTTCTAATAGTACTATGGAAAGGTAATACTACTTCAGCTTCATAGACAGGGACCTGAGGTTCAGACTGAAAATTGTGAGGTAGGAAATGAAAAAGCTGAGTTTGAATATCGGACCCTAGGTTTTTCACCAACTTCACAGTACTGCCCAGGTGAGTAAGTTCAGCAATGCATATGGCATATCTATATCTTAGGTATTTCCTTATTGTCCACTGTTTGTTTTCAAATAGTTAATGTTCTGAAATAAATTATTTGCTGTTTCCCATACATGATTTCCACACTTATCTTTGTATTTGCATTCATGCCCTTTTCTCTAAGTCTTTTCCTCCTTTCGAATCGATTCACTCCCTATCTTCCATCCTGTAAAACATTGCTTTTAATGGCTGCATAGTACTTTTATAAAGTATTGTTGTAGTGGATTGTTTATAAAGTATTGTTTATTAGTGGAAAAATTCTGTTATTTTCAACCTTTTAACATTTTAACTAGCTTTTCAGAGAATACCGTTGAGATGCAAATTCTTAGTTATTTCCTTAGGAAAAATTGATTTTTCTCATTGATTTCTACCCATTTTCCATCTTCATATTTATTTCCATTTGAATTTAGCTGTCTCTTAAATTCATTGAAGACAGACTGTGTTTCTGTCTCTTGTTCTCCTTGTCCAGCATGATTTTCTGGTAGAGAATAGTAGTTGAAAAAAAGCTGTGTACTCTGACAGCATGAAATGTGAAGTGACTTACGCGTCTTTAAGCCCTCTCTACCTGGCTTGTAGATGCTGCATCTCCACGATATCATTTCTCCTTACTCTAGCTGTGCATGAGCTCTTCCTTTCTTGAACTCTTAAGCATCACTTCTGCAGTACCTACATTGTTGAGCAATACATTGTTTCATTTTGTCTTGTTATAGAATGTATCTCACCTAGTAGAAAACATAAGCTCTTTAAAAATAGGAGTATCTTTAATTTGTCTTTTTATCTACCAGAGCTTCCTAGTACCATGAAGATAGTAGGTATTCGAGAATTAGTCACTTAACAATTGAGCACTACTTAAGCCTTTTTTTGCTAATGTTTCAGTGACTTTGATATAGTAGATCATTTTATGTAGGTTTAAAGTGAAATAATTTTTTGAAGTGTATATTCATAGAAGAGGAAAAAGGGAACATTCTTAATGATTTTTCTTCAGAATTATGGAAATAACAGTTATTTCTAGAGCATCCTTTATGTCTCAGGTTTTCACTGTTTACAGTCTTGTGCTAGAGACCATATGCTGTTTGTACCTTACCACCTCTCCTTAGATAAAAAAGAAGGGAGTGTGGGGAAGGGAATAATCCATCACAACTGTAAGGGAGTAACAGGAGAGTAGCCCTAGAATTCTGACTCATTAAAAGTGACATCCAGCCAGGATTCTAAGAAGTTTCCATAAATGATTTTACCTCCTATGGGGAAGTAAAATATCCAGCTGTATACAGCCTAACAGTAAAAGTTAATATTACCTGTACCGCAGATCACCTCTCCAATATTATAACCAGCATATTATTTATGACTAGAAACATTCAACATTTATATTCAGAGATAAATTAAGTACACACTGAAGCTGTGCACAGGAAATGGAGAAGGGAAGATTTAAAAGTTGGGCTTAATTAGATGTAGTTGGTATGGTAGAAAGATTTCCTGAGGCGTACTTCAGTTTCCTAGTGGTTGGATGGAGAGTAATATCACAGTAGACGCAGACAGGAGTGTCTGAGTTTTGAGGAATATGAATGAGAGGAAATCCAGCTATAGGGCCTGGAAGTAAAGATAAACAAGTTATTGGTAAGTAGACTGAAACAGTGGAAATGGATTACCAGTAAATCACTCAGAGGAAAAAGGTGATAGAACAAATTTAGTACTGTGATAGGTAATCTCGTTAGACAATGTCCCTTTAATCTCATCAGATGAAACTGAATCTCTATGTCATTTGAGATTTTATGGTAGACGTCATATAAAAATACAAATATTTAGGGAATACTGGGATAGCTTAGCAGGTTGAGTGCTTGCCTTGTAACCACCAGTTCTGGGGATTGAGTCTTGGCCCCAGGTCCACCCATGCAAGCCCATACATTGAACTGTGGCACAAATGGTAACCACCAGGATGACGGCAAAGGTTCAAACGTTCTTGCCTCCCAAGTGGGAGGCCCCCAGTTCAGTTCCTGCCCTGTGTAGTCCTACATCCACCTGTGTGGAATGAAACCATTTTATAACTAATGATGTACAACTATGGAGACTGCTCTGGGCCCTTCTCTCTCTCTCTCTCTCCTCTCAAAACAATAAGATAAGTCTCTTAGGAAAAAAAAAACATAAAAGAAATGGATCTCATTTTAAAAACCCACAAATATTTACAATTATAGTACCGGTAACATTATTAAACTGGGTTGTTAAAATTTTCACCTTTGTTTCAAACACTGAGCGCAATCGATGAGCCTAACAGACATTTTTGACTCGGATATTAAAAATTGAGGCTTTCAAGATAACATTTAGGGCAAGCCGGGATGGCTCAGTGGGTTAAGTGCTCACTTTGCAGTCCCGGGGACCGAGGATCGAATCCCGGCCCCGGCCCGTGTGGACCCATATGCTGAACTGGGAAGTTCCCCCAGTTCGGTTCTTACCGGGGTGAGACCCTGGCCCAGTTCCTGCCCTGTGCAGCTCCACACCCACCTGTGGAATGAAACTACTGTATGTGGAAAAACCAAGTTGTGCAACAATGGAGACTGTTCTGGGCCCTCCCCTTTCTCTCTGTCTCTGTCTCTCTGTCAAAAACAATAAAAATAAATCTTAAAAAAAAAGAAAGATAATATTTAAACTGTACCATTGGGCCCATTACCACTGGTACTTACAACGTTTAGGGCTCTAACACAGAAGCGTGGTATGTAGTCAGCTGGGGTTGTGATTTCACAACAGTCCTGATTACAGTTTGGGACAAGACTTTTGAGGTTAAGTTTTAAAAAGTAATTTTTTCTTGGCCTGATCAACATCTTTCAGGAGATGTCTGAACTTCCGATCTCCAGAATCCAATCTTAGTGGGATGTTTGTTTATATTTCAAATGTAGCCTTTTGTTTAAGTAGATGCTTGGCAGTATATTTTGGTATAAAGACAAAACAAATGTAAAAATACTAGCCCAATCCAAGTCAACTCTTGTTGCTGTACGATTACTCTCTATTTTTAATTATTCTGTGCATCTTTAATATGTATGGATAAGTATGAAATATTTTCACAAAATAGTTCTATTTCTCACAAAAATCAGTGAAAAAGTACAACAGTGTTGAATCTATTACTTTAGCTTTAACAACATTGGATTTGAAATGCCAAGACCAATGGTTACTTCTTAAACCTGACCTTACTTATTCTTTTGTTCACTTGACTTTGTTCTATAACCTCAAAAATATTCCACCCTCGTTCTTTTCCTGTCTGTTTTATCATTCCTTCTCTGTCATCTTTGCCTGTGCCTCTTCTTCAACCTTGCACCTAGATGTTGGTATCTGTGAGGTCTGTCCTCAAGTCTCTTTTCTCTTTGTTTGGTATTCTTTCCATTAGGAAATGTAGTTGCTATCCTAAGCTACAAACCTCAGTCATTTACAACCTCTCCTTGCTCAATGTTTTCATCTCCCTTACTTCGTAGTTGGTTAGCAAGTCAGTTTAATTCAGTGAATATTTGAGTCTGGCTATGTACCCAGCTTTGTGATAGGCACAAAGTGCTCTGTGTAAATATCTCACACTAGTCCTTACTTACTATCCCTACTGTTACTTCCTTTGGTCAAGCTCCTCTCATTTCTTTTCCAGACATACCTGATCAGCAAACATTAATTGTGAGTCCACTGTGTCAAGTACTATGCTGAGCAGTGGGGATACAAAAATGATTTCATTTTCATAGTAATAAGAGCATTGAATAAGTATATGTAGTAAAGGTTATATAACACTTAGGAAATTTGATCTCATGCTAACTATTCCATAATGTACATCGTAGTATATTAGAGCTGTGAACAGTTTTGCATGGTGTAAAGAAGCATTCTCTTCCAGTGCAGGATTGAATGTTGTCAGGAGCCCGCACAACACAGGCAGCAGCAGTACTACATAGAGGAATACCTTTGAGCCTATTTCTCATACTGTTGTTATTTCTCCCTGTGTCTTATCAGATTGTCTTGCTTTAATGTTTGTGTTACTCTCTCCAATGTTTTATAATCACTGGAAAGCTACCAAGAGTGCAGGACCAAACTTTATTTTTAATTTATGGGAAATGTTATCTGCACAGAATATTCCTTAATGGAATGCCTGTGTAAAACATTTACCAAAGATACAGAAGGAGCACTGAAGAATCCATTGTGAGTAGGTCCGGGAAGACTTTACAGAAGTGATCTAACTGAGCAGGGCTTTGAAGCTGGTGATACAGGGCAGGGGAGGGGCAAAAATGAAAGCACCAAAGTACATATTGGTGACTATTAAGCATTTCTTAGCTCTGGAATATAATGGACAAGGAAGGCTTTGGCTGGAGACAGTGAAGTCAGGAAGATAAGGGCCATAGAAATATCGAGAAACATTTTGTTCACTGGGCTAAAGACCATGGACTGTGTGGGCTACTGAAAGGTTTGAATCAGAGGAATGAGTTGAATTTATACTTCAGTGAGAACTGCCCTGCATTCCATCCTCTTGAACACCAGTCAGTTCAGTAAATCCCAGGACTGGTCACGTAAATCCCAGCTGAGAGTTTAGGATGACTACAGATACCAAAATCCCATTTACTGTTTCTATGAGGAAACTTGCTGTGTCCTCTACCGTGAACATTTTGTTTGTTTGTTTGTTTCACTAGACACCCACATGACTGACTCCTTTGTTGTATTATCTGTGCTAAAGCTTCACATCAGAGACCTCTCCTGGCTGTCAAAACCAGTAACCTGTCACTCCTTAGTTCCTTATCTTGCTTTATTTTTTGTTCTTAAACATCACTAGCCCCAAGATGAAGTGTTTATGTGTTTATGCATCCTCCTGTTAGAATGTAGGCTTTATGAGAGAGAATGTTTTGTTCACTGCTAAGTGTTCTGTGCTTGGCACATGGTTTGGGTGATCAGTATTTGTTGAAAGAATGTGGTCCTAATGAGCTTCCCCCTTCTCCTCTCTCTTGTGCTCTGTACTTCACACTTCAAACGGGGGACTTCTCAAAGTTCCCCATTCCTCAGTCAGGTCTCCTCCTGGAATCCTGTTCCTCTTTCAAGATCCATCTCAGATACCACCTTTTCTGGAAAAATCTCTCTTTTTAAGCAATTACTTCCTGTACTTAGCTTCCATAACACTCTTCGGATATGCAGAAGTATGTTTTCCAGGACCACCCAGGACATAATAGGTGCAAGTAAATATTTAGGTTAACAAGGGATCAGTCAGTAGAGAATTTTTCAAGGAGACAGCCATGCATTGCAGGTAAAAGTTGAGATTCAGTTGATTAATTGGACAAATGCAGTAATTAGTTGTGGAATTTGATGATAAATACAATATGATTAGAGGAAATTGTGAGAGAAACAGTCAACAATTTCTATTAAAGTATATAATTGTACAAATAATCTGGAGAAAAGATTTACTGACTTATTTTATATGTATGCCATTTTACCAATTTCTTATTCTCTTTTGTAGAAATAACATGAACAGTAATAGAAAAAATAAAATAGGCAAGTTCTGAAGAGATTACTTGTTAGGGAGAGTATAAAACCATTTTATATTTACTTTTTGTCACATGTGTAACTTTGAAAACATAAATTGCCTAGAAATGCATTGATTGAGTCAATGCACTCTAAACCAATTTCTACATTTTAAAGATACTCTAATTTAATGTAAATTGTCCAAAATGTCTTTGTCAATAAAACTGGGAAAAAAGTCTTCATTATTAAAATACTCCAGATAGGTCTTTATTTTTCTGGCAAATGGATAGGTGCAGAGGCATGATCTCAAAATGACCTCGTTTGGCTTTTGAATATCTTCTCTATATTTCAGCATGGCTGTCTGATGATCTGTAAATTCACTTTAAATAATGAATTTCTGCTATGAAATCCTGGCTAAGACTTTTTGTGTGAAATATTCTGATATCTCATATCTGAACTCAAGTTCTACTCCAAAACACAAGTACCTTTTCTTCCAGATGAATATCGTACTACATGTTGGGGTTTCATTGAATTTTCTAATTGAATCACAAACTAAGAATGTTAATTAGAGAGCTATTAACTATTTATTCATAAAAACAAAATTTTCCAATAATCATAGTTAACCGCTAATATATGTCAGTTAATAAACGTAAATAACTAAAGTCAAAATTTTTCTTGTTTTGATGTTGGAGGATCCCATTAGGTGGCAGTAGGACCATCTGAAGGCCACAAAGGGCTTTGAGAAATTGTCACTGACAGGACAAAAGTGTTAAATATATGAAGATGGGAATGGAGAAGATAAGCTTTTTATTTTGAGTCACTTTCATTTATCTATAGCATAATGATGCCAAGATGGTTTTTGTTGAAGATAGCAAAGGAAGCATAGTTTTCACATAATTTATTACAGTTTTTTTTTTCTTTTTTTTCCTTTTTCTAATGATGGCTGTGTTTGAGGGAAAAGAAATCCTAGTAGATTTGTTAACTGGGGATCACTGTACCACGATTATATGAAGTATATAAGATGTACTCAGCATTTTCCTTTGATGGGTTCATAAGCTTTCAATAAAACATGAAGAATTTTGCCCATTCTCTTGTTTTGCTTAATTAAGATATGAAAGGAGCATATCAACTTAGATTTTAGATGTTTGTTTTATTAGTGAAATATTTGAGGAGATGATATAATGCAATATAAATTTTTGCTTTATATATTTTGAAGTATATTATGGCTTTTTGTTTACTTTTCAGTATCAAGTCAGTCCCGGCTGAAGGAATCAAGTCTAATCCTTCCAAGCGACATAGAGACCGACTTAATACAGAGTTGGACCGTTTGGCTAGCCTGCTGCCTTTTCCACAAGATGTCATTAATAAGCTGGACAAACTTTCTGTTCTTAGGCTCAGTGTCAGTTACCTAAGAGCCAAGAGCTTCTTTGATGGTAAGAGAAAAAGGTTTAATTTTCTATAATTGCGTATAAGATGCTTACATTGAGTATGGCTGTTTCTGCTTCTGTGTTGAAAACTGCAAAAATTAGCCATACGTGAAAACATTTTGTTTATTACTATATATTAACACAACTAGCAAAGCCAAATTTTTAATATTTCAAAAAATTTATTTTCCAGATTTATTTATCAAACAGATGCTGCCACTAAATAAGTGATACCATTCATTGAAAATCATATATTTGGAAGTTATGCATAATTATATTAAGTATGTTAGTTTGCAGTTCCACTTCTTAAAATTCAGTTTTTTGAAGTATCTCTTTTTTTACAGAAATAAGAAAATTCATATTAACTACTCTTACATGTTTTTGCTGGATTTTCCTTAGTGTTTTTATAGATATGTAATTTCCTTTCAACATTATATACACTTACACAGCTTTATATTAATAGTATGTTTACTCCAGGAAAATATAATTATTATTTTTTCTTTTTTATCAAAAAGCATTTTGTTAGAGGGGTCAAGAGAATTGGATTTGTCTCTGTTGTGTCACTGACAAACTATTTGATTTTAACCAAACAAGTTAGCATCTTCATACCTCAGAGCTGTGAAGTTTGGAATTTGAACTAGGTGATGTTTGTTACCGTACCTTTTAATTAAGACAGTATTTCCTAGTATAAAGCATTTTAAATGGAAGGTTCTGTTTTATGTTTTAATGTGTCTTCTCAGGTTAAATATGATGCTGATACTGCTGCCCTATACACATTTACAGATACCTAATTTGTAATTTGTGTTTACAGTATTGCAAAACAGTTATTTCTTTTTAGGCTTTGGATGGTTTGATGTATTTATTTTTTATTTACTTGCTTGCTATATGTTCTTCATTTTGGATAAAAGCTATATACCAGTGTTTTAGTAGTTATAATCTGGGCAGTAAACACTGAGTTGAGGGTAATAATTTCAGATGTTTAGAGTAGACACTTAAATTTTCTCTGATCTTTATGAAGAGTCTTTGGATTTTCAATTTTTCATCTATACTAGACCCTTCATCTTCTAAATGAGTTAGTGATATTCACATTGTGTGTATGGCGTGTGTGTTTATGAGCTCTATAGTCATTTTATGATAAAGCTGGGACTAGAACCCAGGTTTCCATAGTCCTCATATTGTTTTTTCTAACCGTGTCTCAATTACTTCTTTTTTTTCTCGTAATCATCTATATAGCAGAACCCTGAAGACTTTTTTCTAGCTCTATGATTCTTAAAGTATAGTTCCCAGAAAAGTGGCGGTAATGCTACCTGGGAACTGTGAGAAATGCCCGATCTTGGGCCCCACCGTGCACCTACAGAATTATAAAGTCTGCTGGTGGGGTTAGTTGCATGTGGAAGTTTAGGGGCCCCGGTGGCCAATTATAAC
Source organism: Craseonycteris thonglongyai (assembly GCA_004027555.1). Lineage (NCBI taxonomy): Eukaryota > Metazoa > Chordata > Mammalia > Chiroptera > Craseonycteridae > Craseonycteris > Craseonycteris thonglongyai. The sequence continues at coordinate 1,117 of PVKE010011493.1, read as the reverse complement.
CTCCAGGCCACTCCCAGCCTCATGGAATGCTGTCCTGATCCCTAGTATTTGTTCACTTGCTGTGCTTACTAGTAATCATGACCTTATGGGGAAGGGGGTTTCATGGTATGTAATACACTGTATATTGGTCTCTGCACTTAGAGAGTTCCATTCTAGAAGCCAGGGAGGCCTTATTTCTTAATCTGGTAAGGATGTATTCATGTGAGTCATTTTACCTTTTCATTTCCTGCTGCTCTATAATAAGAAATCAATCTATATATTTTAAAAAAGAGAAAAAAAAATGTATATATATATATGGGTTGTTCCCTGTCTAGAAGTAGTGGAGCAGAACTGAAGCTGCTTAGAGTGAGTAGCTGGTGTGCCATTTAAGTACGAACATAATTATTGCTTTCTAGGCTGTGTATGTGTATGTGTGTATTGTGTGTACATGTATAAATTTGTATGTGAGGTCTGTCTGCAAAGTAGTAATATGAAGAATACAGGCATTTATGGCTGGATTTTTTCCACACAGCCCTCATATATTTCATGATTAGATGTGTGTTCTGTTAAAACTTTAAGTAGATTCCAAAGTCTACCCTATAAAGAATGTTATTGTTTAGTGGGGCTACTTATGGAGTTCTTACTCGTTAAAACGTATTTTCTTAGCTCTTCATTGGTGAATTTGCTTATTTTTTTAATTCTAGTTTGGTGTGTGTCACAGTAGGATCTTATTACCCAACTTGCATCATTCCTTTATCAATTTTATTATCTTGAATTTTAGTTTCTTTGGATTACTAGTTTTTAAACTTCAGTGTGCATCAGAATAACCTGAAAATTTTTGTTAAAGTACACATTCTAGGGCATTTCCCTTTTAGGCCAATTCTACTTAGGTTCTATGTAGAACCCAAGAATCTGCATTTTAATAAGCATCCTAGATGTGTGGGAGGCTGTGATTGGCCTCGATTATGCCCTGAATTATTTTTCTAAAAAATTGCTTCTTTGCCTTTAGAAAGACGAATCCAAACATACATTTTAGGAAGACTATAAATGTCTTTGCTTGGGTTTCAGGGGAGTGTGCACCCTAAGCAATTTCTTAGATTGTTCAATACAAGAACAGAGTTAGATGGGAGGTGAGTAA